>JBBPDE010000002.1:17232786-17253438 GCA_037974605.1 Nannopetersius ansorgii
TTTATATTTACATGTTCTTTAAGGGTAATGTATTAAACTGAGTTCAGAATGAAAGTAAAGTGATCTGGGAGAACATTAGGAGGCATATTTATGGTTTACACTATAAAAACAGGCATTTTAAGGCATTTCTTTGACCAAAACACAACAACGCATTTTTTCACTATACGCGGGTGCTCTTGTAACTTAACCCCTGCGGGGAATTACTGTACAAGTTATTCCAAACACAAAAGATATAATATATATACATATATATATATATAACAAAAGGCTTTTAAACTGTGGCTATCTTGCATGCACATTTTTTCCCTACAGCTTTTTCAGTATCTATCCTAGCTTGATAACTTTCTGAAGATATGAATCTAATTCGAGCATGAAGGACGAGGCGTCTGAGAATTATTTTGCTCATCAGAGGTAATCAAATGCCAATGGTAAATATTATGAGAGCGCCTAACAGCTAATGTTAGCGACCTACTGTAGATGATTTCCAGCTTGAAAACTTGCCAGGGATTGGTGACACCCACTCCTCTCCATGTAGTGTACAGTGACTTCGATTTTGTAGCAACTAGTGTGTGAAATTGACAGATGGAATTTCGAACAACATTACAAAATGGCTGATTCAGTGCATAGTGCCCTACATAGTGAACTTAGTGAAGTGAAGTGCACTTTTCGAACAGAGCTATAATTTAAACACAATACTGTAAATGTTGGTATTTTGAGCAAAAACGGTGCTACCTTCTGCAAAGCTTGTCCACCCTAGCAACAGTAGCTAAGGAAGGACAAATTTGTGGGTGGAGCGCAGACAGATCAGTTGATACATGACATCTGAACACACATCTGGATGCAGAAGTTGGGAATTAAACGATGCTGTTTGGTGGCTGATCAGTGTTGGAAGATCATTTATAATAAATGCTAACAGGGATTTAGATAGTAGGTGCTGGTGAAGATGAGAATGACTGCTCTTCAATGTTCTTACCAGGGGTCTGGAAGTTGAGCCTGCGCAGCTCCACCGGATCAGTGGGATGATGGGAAGGCATCTCTTTACTGTTGGGCAAACTGCCTTTCCTCGCCTCCGACTCGGCTCGTTTCCTAAAACAACAGAGAAAACAGTAATGCATCACTTCCAGAGGCTTCATAGATGTTCTTTGTTATATATTCAACGATGTATTTATGAGCTTTTTCCTGAGCCAAAACCGCCCACTTGCTCTAGGCATACTTTTTAAGCCATAGCTCAGCAAAAAGTCACATTAATCTGACTCCCCTCACCCTAAATATAGTCTGTCAACAAAGACACGGTTGGTGTCTTAAGGTTGCTTCTTTAGTAACAGCAAACAAGTATCAACATTGCTATCAACAAGATCCTGCTCTAACTGTATGGAGATGTTGTGTAACCCCTAATACACTTGCTTATGTGGTTTATGACAATGTATGACTCACTGTTATCTACAAACATGGACTAGAGTATGCTAGCATAGCTAGCAAACGTAGCAGCAGCTACTTTTCTTCACCATGCTAGCAGTAGATGTTTTTGTCAAGAAGCAAACCTCGGACCTCAAAAATGTTTCAACTACCTGTGAAGTAAAGGGGAAAGCTGTGTAAATTTGAAGTAGCCTCGAGATCAACCGAACCCTACTGTTAATCAGCCGTGTTTCATCCAAACACTGTGATTTAGCTTTGAAAAGCTAGCATCAAAACACAGTGGGGGCTAGAAAACCTTCCCATGCTGTGAGAACAAAACAATCCTTTCTGGGTAGGTTGTGGCAGGATGGCACTGGCAGAAAACGTCTGATTTGTGATTTTCAGATGCCGCATGTGACTAGGCGTAGCGAAGATGACGCATTGTTTTCAGATCAGTTCATGCTTCCACAATCAACTCGGCAGAAAGCTGATGACTAACGGTGTAAGACTGAATAAATGAAAAGCTCAGTGCGCTATTCTATACAGGACAGCATCACACCGATCATGCTTTATTAAATAACGCCGTAATGATTAGACCGTGATATCTGGCCATATGGCAGGATTTTCATAAGAATCCATGCAAACACAGAAATGCATTAGCATTAGTTACAGATGCCTCATTACTTCTGTCTTAAAGGAAGAGTTCAGTCAGAAATTAATGGTACCTGATTTTCCACTCATCCCACATGTAGTCAAGCAGCTAAGACATTTAAATTGCCAAAGTGTTGCTTCTTAAGTTTAGAACTGCAACTGTGCAGCTTAACTAACAAGCACTCGTGCTCAATATTTATCAAAATAGCCCAGATTGTTTCCATAAAAAAACATCACTGAACCTTCCCTCAACCCATACAAACCAAATCCAGCTCCTCATTAGGGTGGAGCAGGCTTGTGGATGTAGTTTAGGACACAGTATGACTTACTGTGAGCTGAAAAATGAACACAACATTAGGGTCTGAGGGGGTTTGAGAAGGCCACTGACCACTGAGTTCTAGTAACTGAGTTCTATACACTGAGTTTAGCCTTGCAGCCTTCAGTCCTTAATTAGAAGCAAAATTCGGACCGCAAACACATCTTGGCTAATTGATTATATCTGGTATGAGTGTGAAATTATTATGAATTTTTTAATTATTCTAGATAATTGTTTGATTAGGTAGGATGTCAGATGTTAGTTGCAACTAAACTAGGGTTTAAGGACCAGCGGTTATGGCATCTACAATGAGATATAAAAATAATTTAATATGTAAACATTGAGTATTAAGAAATAATAATATTATCTAGATTTCATAATTTTTCAAAAGTGGAGTGCCAGTAAACAGACCATAGAAAATGTACCTAGATAATTACTGCATATTAGTAGACATATGGAGGTTCATGGAAGTCTATATGAACCAAAAACAGTGTTTGTGGAAGACTGAAAAATTGAAAGCCACCCTGGAGACATTATTACTGTATAGAAAATAGAAAAATGATTCATTTGGCGATATTTGTCGCTTAAACAGAAGTGAGCAATATTACGTACACTTAATTTATGTTGGGAATCAACAAATTAGGCTCTGCTTTTATTCATGTTTGGCTAAAAGAATGTAAAAGTGTAGGAAAAAAGGCCTCCTCCTCCCTACTTTGACACGTTTTCTCCACTTCTGCCTCACAAAAGTCAGAAATCATTCATATAATATTCCGGTATAACTTTGTAATACTGAATAGTGAAACCGAGTGTGTTTGAAAATGCAGTATTGCTTTTTATTTTTGCTATTTTTGCAGTGAGAGCCCTTTCCAGCTGTCTGACTCCTCTCCGTCTTACCTGTCAGGTTTGCTGCTCCACAGAAGGCACGGGGAGAAGACAGAAAAGTGAGGGTTAGATTAGCAATAGCAGGTTATTAAGATAAAACTGAATTCATTCATCACCGGCGCCAGTCACGCTACGCTGGACAATTTCTTCTGTTTTCTTCGCTCGGAAGTTCTGTAAAGCTCCCACCTTCCACCCCCAACCCCCCCTCCCCCCCTTTCTGACAACGCAAGTCGACGCAAAAATAGAAATCATTCGGTGCGTCTGTCAGCCGCGTTCTTCGTTCCTTTTGATAGCGACGCATTGCTCAATTATGCTATCCAAACTAGCAGTTTGTATTTTTGAACACTGCAATTTCTTGGCAGGTGGATCCACTAGAGCTTCTTTGTATTCATGAGGAAGCGAGTCTCCATAACGTCTGAATGCACGGATGCCTTTGCTTTTTGCTACTTTTATGAAAGAAGAAATGAGGAAAAATCAAATCAGAGGGAAAATCAATCCTTAACTGCGGCAGCGATTTAAAAAAAAAAACAAATGCTTGTTTTCGAGGAAATATCTTTAAAGCCCATTAAGGTTTCTGAGAAGTCTTCCACCAAAATTTACATAAAATCAAATGAAGGAGGGAGAATGTAAAAGCATACACTTTGGAGGGTTAAAACGTTAGCATTAAAATCAGTGTCTACTCTGAGAGTTGAGTTTCTACCAGGTCTTCAACCAAATTCTGCATGATGTAAGATGAACATGACAAACTGACCGATTGTGTCCAATGTTTTAAAGCATTTGAATGCATTTTAGGTCTCATTTGTCAAAATTTGCATTAAATTGTGTACTAAGAGTCTGGGAGGTTCAGGAGAAACTGGATAGCTACCTCTTGTTTTAGCACCTGTTTAGCAAGAGCTTGTTCTCTGCAGAGGTGGACAAAGTACTCACATTCAGTACTTAAGTGAAAGTACAGATACCACTGGTCCAATGTTACTCCAATACAAGTACTTGCTTTTAAAAATACTTAAGTATTAAAAGTACATTTTTGGCACAACACATACAATACCTAATGCCTCTGACTCGCCTGTAGAACCTCTAGAATGAGAAAGTGGTAAAATGTTACAGAATGAAACACAACCCGAGCTGACCAAGAAAACAAGTCATAGCTCCAATTTTATGCGCTAACTTTATAAATAAAAAAAAAAACAATCACGTTTTAGAAAAGGAGGAAAAAACGTCCACTTTTAGAATTAAAAGTAACGAGTGACGAGACCCTTGACAGAAATGTAGCGAAGTGAAAAGTACGATATTTGTCTTTCAAATGTAGTGAAGTGAAAGTCATACGTTTCCAAAAGTACAGATACTCAAACACTCTACTTAAGTACAGTACTCACGTAAATCTACTTTGTTACTGTCCACCTCTGGTCAATGGGTATGAGGCAGGGTCCTAACCTGGGTGCCAGCCAACTGTAGGTTTTACAAACCTACTGGTTTTACATGCAGTTAAAGTCCATTAATCCTGCTCATTCTCTAAATGTATACAGAACTCAAAACAAATTGAACAGTAGCATAAGTACCAGCAATAGTATAAGTAGTAGCAGCTGTAGAAGTAGAAGATGCAGCAGTGGTACTAGTAGCAACAGTGTTAGTTGTAGTAGTAGTTATTGAAGCAACAGCAGCAATAATAAATGCACAGTCCACACAATAACCTATGAATACATCTTTCAGGCATAAAAAAGCACATCTAACTTAAGTTCTGAACTAGTGAAGACAACTCCAGATGATCAGGAGGTGCTGGTGGTGCTGAATGCTGAGTGGTTGGAACTCCTTTAACTAGGCTGCTTTTATGTTTAGGCGATATAACAGTAAAACATACAAGTTGTCTAAATAAAGGAGTTCAGCACCAACAGTGACTGTACAGCCTGTAACTGTAAAACATGTGTTCCCATTTCTTTAATTTAGTATTAGATTAGAATTAGAATATAAGTATAGCATTCAAAAGATGCATCACTCTTCTCTTTAAATCCCAATTTTAACACAAATCAGTGACATTCCGAATGGATATGTATCTAACGCCACTTTCTTCTCTTTGACTTCACTGATATAACATCAGCCTGTGCAAGACGCTATCTTTTTAAACAGCAGGCCTGCTGTAGAAAAAACGCCTGAAATGGTTGCTGAACATGTAACAGAGAGTTTCTGTGAGATCTGAAGAGATTCTCCTTCCAGGGCTGTAAGGAAGCGCTTGATAATGTCACCAGGGTCCGCATTAGTCACCACAATTTTCATCACCCACAATTCATTTACACAAAACACAGCACTGAGAATTCTCACAAGCTGCTTCACAACGGCGCGTGTGCAAACTTCTCTGTTCCATTTCCGAGATGTGTGTGTGTGTGTGTGTGTGTGTGTATACGTGTGTGTATACGTGTGTGTGTGATTGCGGGGGTGGTGGGGGGGGTGTTTCTCACCTGGCATGCAACGTGCACGCGGCCAGACACAAGCAGCCTCGTCTTGTTTCAGCCATTAAATATATGTAAATGAAGAGACACACCAGAGAGCTGGGGCATAATAGCGCGCACGAGGGAGAAATGGATCCTGGGTAGTGATTAATTCATTTGATGATGCCTCTAGTGAGGAATTTTAGGTCACAAATGAACTGACAGGATGACAAATTACCATTTTAAGGAATTTACTGGGAATCATTAAGGAACAATTGTCAGGTAGTTTGTGGCAGGCTGAGGGGATGGAATAAATGTAGATATTTTTTTCCTCCCTTTTCCTTATCTGCGATGCAGCATTAATTATCTTTTTGTGCAGATCTTCTCCACGGTGCTTGTCTGATTGGGTGTAATGCATGGAGTAGTTCTGTCTAAATTGTAAATTCATTTAGAGGAAGATTCTGCACAATTAAATTGCTAGACAGCGGGGAGGCATGGAGGTGAAGCCAAAAGATGGGAGGAGGGAGAGAGAGAGGAAGAGAGAGAGAGAGAGGATAAGTGAGCGAGAGAGAGAGAGAGGAAGAGAGAGAGAGAGAGAGAGAGAGAGAGAGAGAGAGAGAGAGAGAGAGAGAGAGAGAGACAGAGAGAGCACCAGAAAGAGTGAGACAGGTTTAAAACGGGCGCGATCCGGAAAAGTCACGAACAAGAGAGAGCCAGAGAGAGAGAGAGATAGAGAGAGAAAGAGACAGACAGACAAACAGAGAGAAAGAGAGAGAGAGTAAATCCGCGCTAAAATATCAAGGTGAAAGTCATCATAGCTTGCGTAGTACAGACCCAGCTCCCAACCCAACTTTGTGAATAGAGTAACGCCAATATTTTTTTTTATCGCGCGATAGGAGTTTCAAATTAACGCAGCACGTTAACGCCGATAACGGCCCACCACTAATATATATATATATATAGATAGATATAGTACTGTGCAAGTCTTTTACATTTACATTTTTTAAAAAGCTTTTTAGCTGGGCTGTAAATGTTTTAAATAACATTAATATAGTAAAAAGTTTTCTAATGCATGTCAGTGTGTACACTTATCCATTCTCACTGGTTTGACTTGATCAGCAGTCCTTCATTAGATTAAATCAGGGGCTGCTGATGGACTTTCACAATCTGTATAACTGAAATCTGGAATCTAATCTCCGTTCTGCTAACCAGATCACATATTCTTTATAACACACTCCCTCTCATGGTCTGTTATAGCTGATTGGTTGCCGGGCCGTTATAACATTTTCTTATCTTCGTAATGAATTTTTGCCAATTGTTTGAGCTCCTCATCTCCCCCACCAGCTCCTTAAATAGTTTTTTGTACATTTTAAATTTGAAATGATAATGTTTGCATAGAATTTGTATTGTTGTTTTTAATTGCGGTTTGTTGGAGGACTTTGTCCGTTAAACTTTCTCAGAAACCCAAATATAGAGTATCATAGAAATTCCTTCAGATCTCGTGATGTTTTCTTTCTCTGTCGCCCACGGTTATGGATCGAGTGACTCTTTGCATCCGTGGGGTTTTGAAGGGAAGTCAGGAGAAGACTTAAGGGAATGCTATGTTACATTCTGCAGAAGATGGAGCCGTATATTACCGACTCACTTGACGATCTTTGTGTCATCGGAGGAGAGGAACAAAGGGGATCCGAAGATCCCTGAAGATATAAAAGTCAGAGAGAATTTACGAGAAACAGGTTGGGAATTTCTGGTCTAATCATATTGATGGGGTTATTTTCCTCTGTTCCTGCCTGTTCAGAGGCCAGGAATGTCTTTCCCAGAACCTTGCCATTGTTGATACACTGGCACCTCACAAAGCATAATAAGCTCTAAAACCTTTTTTCTGACATAGAAGCTTTTATTGTTAATTTACAGTGTCTGCTGGTAAGAAAGTGGGATAAGCAGAAGAGCCAGAAATATGTGGGGAAACAGTTAGACGCTTGGCGTCCTCATGCTGATTCTGGAGATAAGTGGCTTTACCATAGAATCTCTGTGGTCTCACTACGCTGAAAAAAGGAAATAATAGTGAAAAATAGATGAGTCAAATAAATGTTTCAGTGATTAAAATAATCATACTTTTTCGTATTTCCGTTAACTTTACAATTTGCCTTACTTAGACATGGTTTTGATGGAGCATTTTGTTTATTCCAACAGATTTTGTGTAGTATAAAAATTCCTTCCAATATTATGTGTTGTGTCTGTATTGCCCATGTTCACTATTTGCATCCCTGTGGTTTTGATAGGGAAAGCATTTTGTTATAGCTAACTGAGTGGACAGAATAAGTTATACATTTAATCAAATTATACATTTAATAATTAATTAACATCATTTTCTTCACAAAAAGCACCTGAACACCTGAGAATAAAAATCTCCTTACATTGGATGCAGTTTCAAATTTTCATCCCTGATGTTTGTGTGTGTGTGTGTGTGTGTGTGTGTGTGTGTGTGTGTGTGTGTGTGTGTGTGTGTGTGTGTGTGCGCGCATGTGTGTAGCAGCGTAACTGTTTCTAAAAGGAAGTAAACTGAAAGACACAATGATTGTATTACATATTATTCATGTGGGACTTACATACGCTTTTGAATTGAGTAACTGTTGATTTTTTGTCCATGTGGGGTGAAATTCCATGGCTAAGAATCTGTTCCCCATATCAGACTGAGAGAGACCAAAGCCTATTGACTCTTGTGTTGTGTTCAAGCCGAGAGCTCGTTAGTTTTATAGAAGAGCAAAGAGGAAAACAAGCATTACGAAACGCGGGGCCACGCGGATCCAGGAACATGCCATAAATCCAGTGTGGGCGGGGCCTTGATCAGCCCAACACGTCTGAACTTTTTACCCAGGAGCTTTACAGCAGACATGGAGCCATTCATCTCACCAGTCACTGGGGCTGTTTCTTTGCTCATAACTCAGGTGATAAAAACAGTTCTCATAGTGCAGCCTTGTTGTCCAGAGGATTTGTTAGAACAATCAAATCACAAATAAAGGTGCCTGTTGACATTCAAATAGAATCTAACACGTTGTGCATTAAACTTTCACTGCCCAGCACTCGTATCAGTGTTTCTTCATTTAGTTGCTGTGACTAAAGCAATATTTTGGTATCAGCAACCCCCACACCCCCTTTCCCAAATGTAGTCGATCAGCCAACAAGTTTTTGAAAGGTTAACTCCTTTAGCTAAGGCTAATGTTGCTAAAAAGTAATTAACATTGTGCAACTAAATTTACTTGCTTATGCTGTATCTGACACAATAGGCACTTTTCCATAGGCATAAAGGAACCATGCTGCACCTAAACTGTACTGCGACAGCATGGACCTTACTTAGATTTTCCAGTGTATCTCAGCCTGGTAACGGTGTTTTTGATGCATTAGCAGTGCCGTTCTCTCTCCATGTTTATGGCCAGTCATTGTCCCAAAACCACAGAATGTTTGTTCTGTCAGAGCTTCTTTTATATTGTGGTCTTTTTTGTTTTCACATTTTTGTCTCAGTGTTGTTGTAATGAAAACCTAACCCAGTAAACTTATTAGCAATGTCCTTCGTGGATCTCACAGCAGTAAACTAATACATTTGCTGATGTCATAAAAAGCTCCTACAGAAACTGTATCTTCACTGTTATTTATTTGCACTGACAGCAAAAAACAACAATAGTCTCTTTTCATGGCAACATTTCAACCAATTTGAAAGCAGTGATGCAGTTAGCTCAGCTGTAGCCTGCTTTAGGCCCTGCCTTCGAGCAGCTCAGGTACGGGTCGCTTCATTTGTAATGGAAGAATATGTGTATGGTTCTTTGTGCCAGTGGAAAAGCACCACGTGGCACACTGTTATACATAAATATGGATAGAACTGCAGACACACTTCACGCTTCAGAACACTTTTATCCACGTTCATAGAGAACGGTATATTATACTGTGTCAGAAACCACATAAGCAAGGCAGTTTAAATACTGTGCAGAATGCTAGTTCATAAACGTTCATTGCTTGGTTTTGTACAAGAACTATGCAGCCAGTTAAAGAGCAATGAAAGTTTATGTTCTCCAGTTAGCATTGTGTACGACCTTCGTTGCTACGTATCTGCATAGCTCCAGTGCGAAACTAGAGAAGCAAACTTCAGCCCCCAGAGTCCCGAGCCTGTGCTGCTGTGATTAGGCAGGGGAGGGGCCTTCAAAGCGGCGCAGTGCTGAAACAACACCGTGCTGGGCCGATTAGCTCCTGCGAGTGTCTTGGTGCGCGACGTCGAAAATCCTCGGCCCCCTTGTTGTTCAGCCTGATGAAAGCATTCCTCCGGCGGAGTCGCGATTCAAAACAAAATCCTGTGGACCCCAACAGCAGTAGCTTATCTTCTCCTGTCTAGTTCCTACTGCCGGAGATTAAGGAGACAATGTTCCTCGCATGCATCCGTAATGCACACATATCAGGATGAGTAGATTTGGCTGGTCTAGTCCTCTCCTGCTGAGATAATAAGACCTTCGTCTTCATGGATGTGATTACAGCATTTTGTCTCAGTTTTATAATTTAGCAGGCATTTGAATCGTAGTAGCGCGTTTTCACGTTTGACCTGAATGTTTATAAATTGTATGCTTATAAGGAGGCTTTATAAGTGGTTATGTAAGAAGCTCTGAAAATAGTTTGTATGGAGGAGACCGACAAGGACTTATCCAAATACCCTCATTGCCCATATCACTCCTCACTCTCCGATTAAACAAATGATTCATTCCAAAAGTAGACCATTATCATTCACACACACACACACTGTTGGCGGAGTAAAGTAATTAAACGTTCCCCCGTCCCTATTACGAATTATTCAGTGTGTTCAAATTTTCAAATAGTCAGGACAGTTTAAGAGGTGGAATGGTAAATTACTTTTTTTCTCTCTCTAATGGTCCATTCTTGGATTTATGTCTGAACACCGTGCTCCACAAGGCGGCAGTGTAGAGTTAATGTGTTTTGGGCAGTGTTTCTCATCGGGTTTGTCTGAAGATAGAAACGTTCTGCAACTATCTAATTATCTTAGAGGATATCACGTAGTGCAGCTATAGCACATAGTAAGCATCACAGGAAAGCATCAATAAACAATAAACGGGTTGGAGGTAGCTCAGTGGGTAAGATACTTGCTTCTGGACCAAGAGGTCACAGGTTCGAATCCTACCTTCAGCACCACCACTGGGTCCCTGAGCAAGAGCCTTAACCCCAAGTTGCTCCAGGGAGACTGCCCCCTGTAGGTATGGAATGGAAGTCGCTTTGGATAAAAGCTGATAAATGCCGTAAATGTAAATGTAAACATCAAGTTCTACGATCTAAATGTAAGCTAAATCTTAATATCTGTTTAGTGAATTTATCATATATCACCAAACCAACTCCTCACAATAGGGCTGGCCTGATTGACATTTTACAGGCTTTTGAATATTCATTTGTATTTCCAAACAAGTACTCAAATACTCAATGCTACAATCATTCCCCAAAAATAGAATATTTATGTTTTATGATTAAGCACAAGTACTTTCAGACTTCTAAATATATCCAGCATGAGGCAACAATGTTGCTTACATGCCGTATTGTGCTATAAAAGCTACGATAGTAGCCTCTTACTGAAACACAGCTTTTATAAATCGTGTATAGAGTAAGGTTGTTACCAATGGCAACTTTTACTGAATTGATCAGGATTGGCATTGTAATTTGAGCTGATTTAAGTTACTTTCATTTATTTCTTCATGGAGAGCAGCAGTGAAGAAAACATGCAGACCAGGCTGAGAACACACTGTTGATGAAGGGAAAGCAGCTGAATTGAGCAGCTCATAAAGAAAGAAAGCTGTTTCTCAAGTGCCTTATTTTTCGGCATTTACACACAGCTTTTGCATTACAGAGCTGTTAATGAGCTTCACTGTTCATAAGAAAATGAGTGACCTTTAGGAGCTGTCAAGAAAATGTGTAAGGAGAGGACCCTACATGCCACAAACAGAAGGTTTTCTTGAATATTCATGCACTTTTTCTTGACCGATTATGGTCTGCTTTGCATGGCTGAGAGCTTATGTGAGCTTTACCAAAATTCACCTCAATCTGGAGGAAGCTGGTATCTGGGAATTGTGGTCCACAGACAAAACAGATATTTCATCTCTATAATTCATTGCAAACATAATCATTGTTAAACAAAACATAGTGTTACCATTTTTTGTCTTTTGGCTTGTGTCAAGTTAACATTTACAGGACAAGATTCCCTTTCGTGTAAAAAGAGGAGAATCAGAGATGGCGTTGTAAGAGAAGAAAACAGCATAAAACTGTCCAATAAAAACAAACTATGTCAGGTTCGTAAGACATTATCTGCACTCAGGAAGCATAGAATCATTAATTTTATTAATGCAAACTTAAACATAATCTGATACTCTGATATGTTTGGAAAATAATGTGATATCAAATTTGATGAATTCAGTCCAGTTGCTACCTCTGGCTGCAGTCTACTTTCGCCAAGACTTCTGTATTCAATTAGGTCTAAAATGATTTAATATGATGACCAAACATTTTGAATTAATACAGTGCACTGCTTGAGCTGACTTTTATAGTGCGTAAAAATGTCATGATGAATGGACAAATGGAAATGATAATTTTTAAAGATATGAGGCTTTGCTACTTTAATTTTAGCTAATTTCTATATGAATTTTAAGCTACAACTCTGTGACTGTTGTAGTAATACTCATTTCATTTTAATCCTTATAATTCAGAGTCTATTAGCAAAATCTGGTTTTAACAAATGTAAACAGTGTAAAAAAGACTAAAACCGATGTTTGCTTTTCTATGTGCTCGTTGCTTGCTGCTCTTTCACTTGGCACGCTGCCATTCAGCCGCTCTCCGGACCCCCTCCCTCTGCGGGTTGTCCCCACCCACTTGTAGGGAACATAAACTAGAGGAACTTCCATGTGTGGGATGGTAGTGGCCCAGTGGGTAGAACCCTGAGGTCATGTGTTTGAATCCTACCTTCAGCATACCACCACTGGGTTCCTGAGCAAGACCCTTAACCCCCAGTTGCTCCAAGGAGACTGTCCTCTGTAGATAGGGAATGGAAGTCGTGTTGGATAAATGCATCTGCTAAAGTGAATGTAAATGTAAAAAGCTGTTTTGGTGTGTGATGACAGTTTGTTGCTCTGCCAGCATAGATCTGTGCTGCTTGCACTCTAAGGGTTAAGAAAGTGAAGTGTTGAATTCCTGAAGTTCCCAATGAAATGTTTTCCAATCATGTTTGTTCTTCTGGGTAGATTCGAGACTGACAGTAAAATCAGCGAATCTCATTTTGCACCACTGATAGGGGGTGGTGGTGGCCTAGTCCAAGAAGTTGTAGGTTCGAATCCTACCTTAATCATACCACTACTGGGTGCCTGAGTAAGACCCTTAACCCCTAGCTTCTCCAGGGAGACTGCCTCCTGTAGTTAGGGAATGGAAGTTGCTTTGAATAAAAGCATCTGCTAAATGCCATAAATGTAAATGACTCCAACCAGTCAGCTGGAAAATGGTGGCAGCTAGTGATCTGACCCGAACCAAGCCGCATTGTTTCTGTAAGTTATTTATAACTTAGTCAGAATGCGGCTGTGTTTCTTTAATACCCTCCCCACCTGTAAAATGTTCTCTATGCAGATGCTCTGTACTATAAACTACAGGTAAATCATTGGTTAATATGTTAAAAGAATGGCCTTGGGTATCAATGTTGAATCTACAATGGCCAAAACAATTCAGATGACCTGACATTAGCTTTGTCCTACTGGACTGGCACTAGCAGAAAGTAGCATAATCAAGGGGTTTTTATTTATGCTGAGATTTGACATGTATGGCCCAAATTGAAGGCCTAGCTCTAATAGTAATAGTGTAGATGAAAATTAGAATAAGCACAAATAAATAAAGAACACAACAACCAGATATTTTTACACCTGTTTTAGCTTAGAGGGAGCCCTGTATTAACAGTGACTACTAATACCTGATTTCTCCCATCAGTTCTTCATTATTTCTTAATTAAAGTACATTTTGAACGACTACTTTTGCCAAGATCTTTCCACAGTCCAAAATAAGTTCATAACACATGCGTACATATAAAGCAACATAACTAAAGCTGTGGATTCTTCTCAGAAGTATTCTCTCTCCTTCCTATTTCCCAGCGTGTTGCTGAGGGCTAATGAGAGCTCTACAAATTAGAAGAGCATTTTCCGAGGTGGAGATGATGTTTTATTCATGACTTCACTCTAAAATTGTTGTGTCTAATGACTAGCATGGCCAACTGGGTACAGGGCAATGAACTCTCTGGCGAATTCCGTATGAGCTAAAACTACCAGTGACCAGGTATTTGGATAACTAAAACTAGAAGAGAAGTGACAATAAGACTGAAGGAACATATGGATCGGTGATTGCAATTAAAACTGTTTCTGATCCAGTCACGTACCAGGGACTTTCATTTTGCTGTATATCAACTTCCACACAGAGAAAGCATGATATTAGTAGAAGCCAGGGGGCATTTTCTAAAATTCTCTTCAGTAAATGTTTTCAAGAAATTCCGCAAAAAGTGTTTTTAAACGGAGCTGCAAGTTTCAGGGGTGGGTCTAGGTTTCCAGACCCACCAGTACTTTTATTGTACAACATCACCAGTGGAGCACTGTGGGCGGAGCTATGCAGGGATCATCACAGATATAAGAAAGTATGTTTACTTGTCAGATAACACATCATAAGAAATTTTTTTGTATTCTGTGGTTTTAGCTGATTTTTTGTGTGATAGATGCTTTTGAATTTAAACTCTGTAAGTATTGAAGTAATGCTATAATATTAATATCTGGTTGTAAATGGAAGGGTTACATTTCTGGAGTATCCACTTAACGACATGTTTAAGTGAAGCTGTACGTTATAGAGGTGGGTCTAATTTTTCCTTAGGAAGTAATTTCTGGGACAACAATTTCTGGGCAGGACTTTGCAGGGATCAGCATGGTCACATTGTGTTTTCATGACAGTCAGATAACACATCATAAGAACAGTATTCTCCCACCTTTGCTTTATTCTGTAATTAGTTTTATGTAGGCCTGCATATCAGTTATTTAGTTATTGAATTTAGCAACTGCCAAATGGCTCTGGTTCTAAATGAGTTTTGCATTTGCAAAATTTAGGTCAATTTCTAAATTGTTAACAGTTAGAATGTGAGCAGTAAATTGTCATCATTCATGCAGCCAAACAGCTTCTTATATGCAAGGTCCCCCTGTTTGTGTTGATGCTTGAGGTGTCAGATGCCATGCTTAGCATTATTTGGTGTTCTTATGTCACATCGAAGTTATTGTAACATGTAATAATGACTGCTACAGTGGTTTTAAAAAAAATGAACAAATTTATTTTATTTTATGTCTCAGAAACAAACGAAAAAACTAGATCTTTGAATCCGGGAAAACTGTCAGGATAGTCTCCACCCACCTAGAGGGAGGGGGTCCGGAGAGCGGCCAAGCAGCGGCGTGCTGAGTGAAAGAGTAGCAAATGATGATATGTTGGAGAGCAAACACTGGTTTCAGAATGTTTTACACTGTTTATATTTGTTTAAATGAAGTTTTACTAATATACTGTGGGTTCTAAAAGTTGAAGTCAATGTCTGAGACAATATGACATAGATGCAGCAGATAGATATTACATTGAAAGCTTTCTAGAATATTTCTTTAAAGTCTAAGATCAGAAAAAGTGTTGCAATGGTTATCATGGTTGGGGTCGAGATCGCAATAATGAGATCTACCCATGTGATTTCCCACTAAATAGATACAGGAAACTTTTTTTGGCCTCCTCCACGTAACAAAGTGTGAAGATTACTCCCCTCTTCTCCTCAACATCTCCACAAACCGAGAGGATAAATTAATCCCAATTCAATCAGTCCTTTTTTCTGGCTCTGATTGCTCATTGGAATCAGTGTAAAACATTTCGCAGAATCTGAACCCAGCGAAGTCTGCAAAAGCTCATCCAAGCAGACGTAACTCACCCTGATTTGGAAAGCCAAAGGTGAAGCCTGATGTTTTGTTTCACAATTGCAGGGAGAAAGAGTGTGGAAGATGAGGCAGGGACGTTCTAAAGCTCTCTGCAGCCGTCGCTGATGGAGACGTGTGTGACGGGGGAGTTTAGACTGACCCACCTGGTGCTTTATTTTAAAATGTATTTAATGCCTTATCCCTGGCTTCGGCTGAAGTGTGTCTTGGCTGGAAAAATGACTCACCCAGGGCTTATGCAGTCATTCTGTATGGTTTTTATCCTTTGCTCAGTTGAAGGACATGAGTTTGGTGGTGTAGAGTGAAGCCTTTGCCATATATATGTTTCCTAGTTTGCGCTCTGGAGGCGTCAGTTAACAGTGGGTGAATTATAAGTGTAATTTAATCAACTAAGCTTATGATTTGCAGCAGCAGTATGAGGGTTGTAATCTGTCTTGCCTTCTCTCTGTAGGTAATATATCAAAGACCTGCACCGTGGACGGCTGGTCAAACATAGACCCTGCTGTCATTGCACAGAATTGCGGCTATAGCTTCAATTTCACAGAGGGAGAGGAGATGGTACGTATGACCATGACTGCTTGAAATGGTTTTAGTGGCACTCAGTCTGGACCATGTTTTTAATTGCTATGCACAAAAGCTTTGAAATTCATCATCAGCTGTGGACTGATAGGAAAACCTTAGCCATATATTGCTGCATCACCGCTGCAATAACCTGCACGGTGGAATTAAGTCATTCACTGACAGGGTCACCTAACATGGTATTAACC
The DNA here is from genome assembly GCA_037974605.1 of Nannopetersius ansorgii. NCBI lineage: Eukaryota > Metazoa > Chordata > Actinopteri > Characiformes > Alestidae > Nannopetersius > Nannopetersius ansorgii. The sequence continues at coordinate 17,249,231 of JBBPDE010000002.1, forward strand.
ATCATATATTGAAATAATAGTAATTATAATTATAATTTCTGAGACTAAATAAAACAATGTCTTGAATTTACTTAAAGGGGAATTCTATTTTTATATAATATTTTTATATAATTTTTTTATTTAAATAACAAAGCACTTAATTACAGTCATATAAGAGTGAATCTACACTGTATGCACAAACAGGAACCAATAGGAATTATAAAGTCATTGCATTAAAGACTTTATACATAGTCTTTAATATGGAGCTGATCCCCCCTTTGCAATATAACAGTTTCCACTCTTCTTGGAAGTTTCTGTGGGAATTTGTACCCATTCATTCTGTAGAGCATTTATGAAATTAGACAGTGATGTTGGACGAGAAGTCCTGGCTCCCGATCAACGTTCCAGTTTATCACAGAGGTGTTGGATGGGGTTGAGGTCAGGGCTCTGTATGGACCAGTTAAGTTTCTCTACAGCAAAATTATCCAGCCATGTCTTTATGGAGCTTGTTTTGTACACTGGGACACAGTCATGCAGGAATAGAAAAGGTAATTCCCCAAACTATGTCCACAAAAATGGGAGCATAGCATTGTGTAAAATGTATTGGTTTGCTGAAGCATTAAGACTGCCCTTCACTGGAATGATGGGACCAAGCCCAAACCCTTAAGGTGTGTCCCAATACTTTTGTCCATAAGTGCATGTGCAACAGCATGTCCCAACTGTGGCTCTCAAACTATGCAATTCACTCTCTCAGAACCTTCACATTGCTTCCTTTCTTGCTTCCTTCAAACTAAAATGAATGCTCTATTTGATAAAGGTGCTATATAAATAAGTATTATTATTATTATTATTACTATTGTTATTATTACTGACTATTGTTAATAATACTATTGTTATTATTATTGCCTGTGTGTTAACTGTGTGCTGCTTTCTCAGGGTGAATTCTTGGGCTCTGTGAGGATCGGCTACACCGTTGGCCACACCGTGTCTTTGACCTCTCTCATAATTGCCATCTTTATTCTGTGCTTTTTCAGGTGAGCCACAACGTCCTGTTTTTCTATTTATATAGAGACAGAATGTGACTGTGGCTTTAAGGAAGTAGCATAAAAGGCAGCATTGATCTTTTATTGTTCTCAGTCTGGTTTATGCACCTTTTTATCTGTCCCTTTTACGGCCACTGTCTTTTAAAATGGCCGTGTCATGCATCTGTCTTCGGCAAATACATTTTTCGTGCAAGCATCATCTAATTGCCTATAAGAATAGCTGTCTCTTCCTGAGTCACACATTTAAAAAAGGTAACACACCTCTTCACATATCTTGTGACCCTCAAGGCTGAAGCTTAAGAGTTATCTTCTTTATATTTGGTGAAAATATTAGTGATAAAAGCTGAATGCCACCAGTAAACCACAATAAACAATTAAATCAAAGGCAAAACTAACACATAGGCTATTAAGGTTGATCAATTAATGATCAGAAGTTAAGGCCGTCTGCTGTAAAATTATCCTTGCAGACGACTGACGCACATGAACACGTCAGTGTTAGCAATGCAGTGGTAGTGGACCCATGATGAGTCATGTTCCTCAGGTTTGTCACACTGGAGGGTTAAAAGTACTAAACCGGATATTGTGTTTCACAGTATCTCTCTCTGCTCCTCGTTTTAGGTCACATCTTAAGTTTGTTTCCTTTTGTGGCTTTTAATGCATCATCCACTCTATTAAACAGGAAAACAGGTCCTGGGCACACTGTTATATCAAGATAAAACAAAATTTCCCAGATAATACCAGCTTAGGTGCCCTGTAAAGTGTTGAATGTGGGTCCTCACTTTAATTCCTTTCTGGAATATCTACATGACGTAAACATTAGTTTTATAGTATCCACTGCGTAAATATGAATATTTATATTACTGTGCAAAAGTCTTAGGCACCTGAGAAAATTATGCTTAAAAGCTGTTTAATACTGGGCAGTGGTGTTAAGTTAGTGTTAAAATACTTACATTGCAACAAATGTAAACACCATTGATACAATAAATGGTAGTTTTATGTGTGGCAAAGCTTAACCATTTCCAGACCTCTTTCCTCATGGAAGCCCAGTTTTACCTGCAGCTCCATCAAATCCCTGGTTTGGCTCTTTTTACTGCAGTAGATTAAATTAGGTGTTGATTACAGAATTGTATTAATTCACCCAATGATTAGATGCACTGAGCAGAAACCTGGATCCAAACCTGTGTTCTTCTAACCAGCTCACAAAACATTGACTACTTTTTAGAAAAAAGAAATCTTGATACTTTTTACTGCTTGCTTGTTTGTTTGCATTTATTCTAATATTCAGCTGTTTTGCTGGCGAAAGAAGCCCACTGCTGATATAAATGACCTCTAACAATTTGCCTAAGGCACAGTACTGTATATCCTACAGCCATCTGACCCTCTGACTCCTCCCCCTGTCACACATCCACACAATAATCTGTGCAATAGATTATTATTGGGTGCTAAATGTTATTGGGTGCTAAATCTTTCATTAATGTTTATTATTTATTATATTATTATATGCAATAGTCTACCATGAGCAATACCATGTGCATTTTTTCTTATTGGGTTTAAGTCATTGCCATTATGTGCATTATTATCTTATCATGTGCAATAGTGTACCTTGTGCAATATCATCCAGTTTTCTTATCTAAAACATTATTATGGTCAATATCTTCTTATTTGCAATAGTCTATCATGTGCAATATCATGTAGTTTTCTTATCGGGTGCTAAAACATTCCATTATGCATCTTACTATTATGTGCAATAGTTGTACCATGTGAAAAATTGCTCACAAATACTCATGTCAATATTATTGATCTAGTTCTGATCTCTGTTACATGCAGTAATGAACTCCTAGCCGCTATTTGTGTTTCTAGTAATTTATAGTGTTTATACCCCAGCATTTGTGTATGTAGTATAATGTATTTCATATTTGACTTTTATTTAGACTTTATATTTTCTGGTGTACTTGTCTTTGTATCTCTGTGTCTGTAAGGGTGCCTGTCTCCAGGCAGCAAGCGGAGGTGTCTCTGTGCCGTCATAACATACGAAATTTTTATCCAGGAACAAAAGGATGAAAGTTTTCTGACTCTCATTCAGATGCTGATATTTTTGTATTATTTTCTGTGTTTAGAAAACTTCACTGCACAAGGAACTACATCCACATTCACCTGTTCCTGTCCTTCATCCTGAAGGCCATTGCGGTTATTATGAAAGACGTGGTGTTGTATGAAGTGGAGGAGCCAGATGACTGCAATCCAGGATCAGTACGTGCCTCCTCCTCATGCTGTTTGTGTGTGTGCTGGAAACAGGGATTTTTTTACAATTCACAGAACTAATATTTTACATTTTTGTGTTTTTCTCAATTAGCTGTTTTTTGTAGAATTTGTTTACCGAAACTGTCCATAGTTCATTTTATATAAACAATCTACCACCTCTCTCGATCCCTTAAAAAACACACTATGCCTTTAAGAATGATATATGTAAATGACCTCTGTTCTGATTGGATACCCTATTCATTGGACTGGATACATCCAAAAGTAGACCAAGCATAAAATATGCAAGAACAACATTCTTCACTCAAATAAGTGGTCTAATTTGCTGTGGGCTGAATGGAAAGTCATATGCAAATGTGTTGTGACATCATAACCAGAAAAGATCTTTTTTCGTAAAGAAGAAAAAAGGTTTCCATATACTGTGGTGTGAATAGAACATTTAGAAATGCAAACATTCTTAATAAACTGCATTAAATAATACAAATATAAATTTTTATTAAATAATAAAGATATAAAACGTTATTGTTTTCAATGGTATGGGTTCTTTAAAAATGTACATCAACTTATTAATCTGTTACTTCAAGGATTTTTTTTATTATGGTTCATTAAATGCATCGAACAGTTTTTGAAGTGAAAGACTTAAGGCTGTGTTTTTAATCCACATTCATTCATTTCATTTGATCAAACTTGTAGTCCCTGTCACGAGGCTGGCCTAGGGGCCAGCACTCGGAGCTACCTGGAACACATCCAGAGAGACACCAGCGCTCCATGATCAGACTTTGTTTATTAAAACGAAAACAAAAGGACGGCACGTGGGCCAAGAACAAAACTGGGTTTCACACAGGGACTCTACAGACAGCTCTAGACAATGACCGACAGGGGAACACGGACAGACACAGACCTTAAATACACAGACAGGATTACACC
>JBBPDE010000002.1:17417558-17428744 GCA_037974605.1 Nannopetersius ansorgii
TGATGGTGGCGCTAGAGAACAAGTCAGCTTTCACTATCAAGGGCTTATTTATGTATTTAACAAATAAACAAAGTGTCGACATAAAAACTCAGGCAACAATTTTCAGTAAATCATTTTCTGGAGGCAAATCGACCCCTGAGGGTGAAAAGTGTTAGTGAATGTGAGGAGAATAGGAGGGTTAAGAAGCAGTGCAGGCAGAAACACTCCCAGTAACTACATTGGGGATAGATGAAGCAAAATTACTGTAGACTGAATTGGTGAATGATTGCAAATGTTGTGACCTCACAAAAAAAGAACATTTTGGCAGCATAGTTTCCATACATTGTCTGTATGGATGTTATAGAGGAACATTTCGTTTTCAATCATATGGGCCCTTTAACTATCAGAGAGTGTCTGGATCAGTGTTCATAGATCCTCTGGCGATAAGAGATCACTCAGTTTAGATATCAGTAGCAATTACTGTTTTACTTGATCTTTAGGTCTTCCCAACCGACCCGGCACTCCAGAAGTTCCTCAGAAGTATAAGAACACGGCGTTAGTGGTGTGGCGCCCATCCGACACTATGGCCCCATGTACTTACTCTCTGGAGCGGAGGACTGAGGGTAAGCAACTTTAAAGGACATTCTGCAGGTTTCCTTGGCATAACAAGCCTATTATATGCCTAATCTTGGACCAAATATTGGTATCAGTGGGAAATTACCATTAGAAAATCATTTAAATGTAGTTTTAGGCTTAATCTACGTTTGGAAAATCACTAAAACATGCTTGGATGCCAACGAGTCATTAACAAAAAATGGACCCGTTAGATTAATTGCATGTAAAATACCTGAATGGTTTGAGTGAGATGAAGGATAGTGTCTTTCACTGGTTTTGATAATATGCTTCTTTTAATAACATAATTGATGGTTTGTCAATTCAAAATAATCAGTACATTTGAGAAAACATGAAATGAAGTGAATGTCATTAAGCTATTGACATTATCAAATATTTTTTCTTTTCAAAATCTATGCACCAGAGAATGCCTCTAAGGCCCTGAAGAGACATAATAATAATATAACAACAACAACAACAACAACAACAACAACAACAATATAGTAATAATAATAATAATAATAATAATAATAATAATAATTATAATATAATATAATATAATAATAATATAACAATAATAATTATAATATAGTAATAATAATAATAATAATAATAATAATAATAATAATAATCATTAACTAATTATCTAATATAGCAACTGTGATTGTAATTCTAATTCTAGTATTTCACTGTAATTCTGATTCTGGTATTTCGTTTAACGTTATAACCATTAAGTTGTTACAGTGTTGATCTCTGATTCTGGTATTTCTTGGGGTTTTGTACAATGCAGCATTTGTGATATGTTTCTTTATTAAACCTCAGGTGGCTCTTTACTGCCATCATTTGGACAAACTTGGGTATTGCAATGGATTCCTGTTTCCTTTTCTGTTTAGGGATCATCACTGTAATCTAAACAGTTTCAAGAGAGAAAAACGTTAAAGATTGTATAACCGACGAAAATGTTCCCTTTTTTTCTCTCTTTTTGTTGTTTTGTTTTCTTTTTAATAAACATGCAAAAAGTCAGTCCTTTCAACCTTTTTTTATTGTGTCTGTAGGTGAAAGTAACTGGCTGATTGTAGCCACTGGAGTTGCTGACTGTTACTACAATGTCACAGACCTCCCAACTGGTGCCACATACAGGTTCAGAGTGGCATGTGTAAATAAAGCTGGGCAGGGACCATACAGCAATCTGTCTGAGACAGTCACCCTGGATGCAGCAGGTAGAGTTTACAGGACTTTACTCATTTCTGCTTTTTACTTCTAGAAGGGTCAGTATAACAAATAGTGTTTGTAATATACCACAACTCCTTAAAAACAACATTAAAGACTCTCAGTACAACCACTTTGGGAGTTCACAGAGTGACCTTTAGAGAACTGCTCTTTAATATGAAGTAGAGTGCTTTGTTTGTTAGAAGAATCAAACAACAGTTCTCCCTGGCACTAAAAGTTTCTCTAAAGTGGCCCATCTTCTGCATGTCACTTTATTTATTAAACAATATACAATGATTTCTTTTCCAGCAGCACCTCAAAAGGCCGCTGGGGCGGTCGTTGTCAAGACTGTTCCATCAGTATCAGGCCCTGCTCTGGTGACCTCCACAATGACGGTGCCACCTATGAAGCCTGCTGGGAGTAAACCTACACCCTCTTCTTCAGCAGCCCCAGCCCAGCCCGCTGCTGCCCCTCCTGCCAAGCCTGCCCCTCCTGCCCAGCCTGCACATGCACCAGTGTCTACTGCCGTCCCAACCCCAGCAACAACCCCCTCATACTCATCCCCCACCCACCGTGACGTTGTTGAGTCCCCTTCCAGTACCTTATCCCCAGCCAAAGCCAAAACCACCCTCAATATCACTGTGGCCAAAGCCACCCCTGCCCCAGCTGCCACTCCAGTACAGCCTGTCCCAGCCAAGCTTTCTCCACCTGTCATTCTCCCGAAACCACAGAGTCCTGTGAATGTAGCTTCAACCGTGGCCCAAACTCCCCCAGTCTCTCCACCTCCGCTAGTCTCACCTCCCCCTTCCATTGGTAAACCCATCTCCTCCTTGCCCATGTATGTCCCTGCCACCACAACAGCCCGTGTTAGTCCAGTTACCCAAAGCGCCCCCTCTCCCGCCCTGTCGCCACCCGTAGTGCTGGTTACCAGTCTGAGTCCTGTTGGGGAGGGCACTGGTACACCCAGCAGGATGACTCCCAGTGAGAGGGCAGGGCCATCCGGGCGGGCCACTCCCACAGGACGCAGAACCCCCTTGGGTAAACCAGGAGAATCTACTTTACGTCAAGGGGTTCCCCAAAAACCATATACCTTCATGGATGAGAAAGCCAGGTAACAATCTGTGCTTTATTGGTCCGGTTTGTCTTACAGTGGATTGAACAGCATAAGTTTTATTAGGAAAGTAAAGTCTTATCTTTACTCGAATGAAATGAAAGTCTAAAAATGCATCCCAACACAGAGGTACTGACACTGGAAGCACCGCGCGTGATGCTCTATGATACAGTAACTTGTTACACCAAAAATGTGTGTGTGAAATAGTCTCTACATGTGATCTGTACACGCATAATACACTGTATCAGGGGTGTCAAACTCTGGGCCTAGAGAGCCAGTGTCCACAGTTGGGTGGTTCTGCTCCTCAAACACATTCACTAAACCTGACAATAAACTGATGAGGCGAACCGGGTGTTTCTGAGCAAGTCACCAAAATGTACTGGACCACGACCAAGGCAGGAGACACCTGCACTATATGAACAAAAGTATTGGGACACACCTGTTTTCAAGGTTTGGGCTAGGCTCCTTACTTGAAGGGCAATATTAATGCTAAAGACATTTTGTGATAACACCATGTTTCCAGCTTTGTGGACCCAAATTGGGGAAGATCCTTTTCTATTTCGGCATGATATGGCTGGATGATATGGCTGGATGACGTGGCTGGATGAGGTCAGTGTGAAAAAACTTGACTGGCCCACACAGATCCCTGACATCAACCCCATCCAACTCCTGATGAACTGGAACGGAGACTGCGATCCAACATCAGTACCTGACCTCATAAATGGGTGGAGGTAGCGCAGTGGGTAGGATACTTGCCTCCGGACCAAGAGGTGATGGGTTCGAATCCTACCTTCAGCACCACCACTGCGTCCCTGAGCAAGACCCTAAGTTGCTCCAGGGAGAGAATGCCCCCTGTAGGTAGAGAATGGAAGTCGCTTTGGATAAAAGCGTCTGATAAATGCCATAAATGTAAATGTAAATGTAAATGTAAATGCATAACAGACTGAATGTAAACAAATTCTCACAGAAACTCCGAAATCTTGTGGAAAGCCTTTCTAGCTTTAAAGGGGAGACCTACTCCATAGTAAAGTCTTTGTATGTTAATGCAATGTCATAAAAGTCTCTGTTGATGTAATGATCAGGCGTCCCAATACTTTTGTCCATATAGTGTAGTTGCCAGTATCTTTGTTGGGAAACCTGCAATGGAACCCTATTCCACCCCTCAGCTTTGTCTTTTTTATTGTTCTACATTGCCCAGTTTACAATAATGTACGTGTTTGTGTTTAAAAATAATAACCAGAGCCACGTTAATAATGGTTTAAAATTGTGGGACTGGTACTAAATAGTTGTGTGTGTAAACAGATGAAGTCAGGTTTCTTTCTGAGTGTTTTTTTCCCCAAGGTTTCTTCCTCATGCCATTTCAGAGAGTTGTTCTCTGCCAATGTTCTTTTAAAAGCCTGTCTTTTGTGGTTTTGTTAGTCACTACAGCCATCCTTTGAAGTTGTTGTGAGGAATCGTATTCAGATAAAACTATATTTAAAAAAGAGGTGAAGTAAATACCCCATGTCTTTACGTCTCTTATATCTGGATTCTTTTCTTCATTCCTTTGTTCCAGAGGCCGTTTTGGTGTTATTCGTGAATGTAGAGAAAACGCCACAGGCAACCTCTTCATGGCCAAAATCGTCCCTTACGAGCCGGAGAGCAAGCAGACTGTTCTGCAGGAGTACGAGATCCTGAAGTCACTGCATCACGAAAAGATCATGGCGCTCCACGAGGCCTACGTCACCCCTCGCTACCTGGTGCTCATCTCTGAGTGTTGCGCAGGCAAAGAGATCCTTTACAGCCTGATTGACAGGTCAGAGTCTGTTTGGGCCCCAGGCTTGTACGGCATGTTCCGCATTCGCACTTCATTTGCTTCTGCGGGACACACACAACTCTACTGTATCACAGAACAAGTGCCTGTTGTTTGTTCCTTTGAATTAATACAGTCTGCGATAATAAGAGGGAAGATTTTGGCATAGTCCAGACAATTTATTCCTACTCGCTTCCTCTAGAAACTTCTATCTGAACACTGTAATTTATTTAAACCGCACTTTTTTTTCATTTGAAATAATACGTGTCGATTTGAACTACTGTTCAGTTCTTCAGTTAAGGCCATTAGAACGAGTTTCTTCAAAAAACATCTGACTGATTACGTTACCGAGCTTGATTTTCACTCGATCTCTGCAAACCTCTCTCTCCTCTCCAGGTTCCGCTACTCTGAGGATGATGTGGTGACCTACATTGTGCAGGTGCTCCAAGGTCTGGACTACCTACACAACAGGAGGATCCTGCATTTGGACATCAAGCCAGACAACATCATAGTCACTTACATGAATGTGGTCAAGATCATTGACTTTGGCGGTGCTCAGACCTTCAACCCGCTCTTCCTGAAGCAGTTCAGCCCCGCTATAGGAACACTGGAGTACATGTGTAAGTTAGAACCGCTGTGGTCTTTTCTGTTCCAGAGAGGATTTTAACCTCGAACCCTCCTCATCTAGCTTTCTCTTTCAGAGTCCGTAGTTTGTTGGCTTTGTTTGTTACATTTTATTGTTAGAAATATAACTCTTTTGATACTTTTTGCTTCATTGTCACACAATCTAAGCAACGTTTCTTTCTGTTTTAGTTCTTTAAAAAGACACAGCCTTATCTATTCTGAGTGTGTGTTTGCTTCTTTTGGACATAATTGAGCACATCCTTGTGCCCTGTAATTTGTGTTTCTCTTGAATCCCCACTGGCTGCTGAAAGCTCCCGAGATGTTGAAAGGGGACGTGGTGGGTCCTCCAGCTGACATCTGGAGTGTTGGTGTTCTGACCTACGTCATGTGAGTGCTGCTCACTGCTGTACAGCAACACTTTTGTTGTTGAAAAACTGATACTCTTTATTTTTCTGTCTGTGGAGATAGCAGACTGTATGTCAGTCCATTATTACTGTGTTTTAGTGCCTAACAAGAAATAAATAAGTCCTTTATTTTTCACCATAATTTCACCAACGACACCGTGTTTAACAGCATAATAATTCAGAATGAATCGGAATTAGAGAACGTTATTGATCCCTGGGGAAGAGTGCTTCATGGCCTACACCAGAACACCATAACTACACAGAAAACTTGTTCATTACTTGATTAGCTGGATCAAGAATCAGTAAAACGTCCAGAGCGGGAGGGCCTCCAGGACCAGGGTTGGAAACCACTAATCTAAAGACTAAGAGAGTGCATTGTTTATTTGAAAAAGAAAAAAAAAAAAGCTCATTAAGCCTCTTAAACCTGCAGTAAATCTCTTGTTGCATTTTGCTCTTTTAATGATCAGGCTGAGCGGAAGGTTGCCATTCACAGAGAACGACCCAGCGGAGATAGAGGCCAGAATCCAGGCCGCCAAGTTTGACCTCAGCAAACTCTACCAAAACGTGTCCCAAAGTGCCTCTCTGTTCCTTAAGAAGATCCTGTGCAGCTACCCTTGGTGCGTAAATATCTTCAGATGTTCTGTTTGGCGAGTTGTTCCGCGTCGGCTGAGATGAGTTATCTGCCATTCAGCTTAGGAATGCACCTTCAGCTGTGTCATAATAGTAACTGATATTACCTGTGTGTGTTTGTGTGTGTGTGTGTGTGTGTGTGTATTACATTCCAGGGCCCGTCCGTCTGTCAAGGACTGCTTCAACAACTCCTGGCTGCAGGACGCATACCTGATGCGGCTGCGGCGGCAGACCCTCACCTTCACCACCACGCGCCTCAAGGAGTTCCTGAGCCAGCAGCAGCAGTTTAGAGCCCAGGTGGCCACCAAGCACAAAGTTCTCCTGCGCTCCTACCAGAGTTCCACCACACCCTCTACACACTCCGTACCCTCCACACCCTCCACACCCGTCACCCAGTGAGCTCTCCTTGGCTCTTCCGGAGGAACGGGACCCAAGAGTAGCGCTCTAGGGGAAGGACAGAGGGGCCCAGCCCTCGGACCACTCACTGTCACTGTGCTGAGAGCTGGCTGGATTTAGGAGGAGGGGCAGTGAACACATCAGGCACGCAGCCCAACTGGCCCTCATTCTATGAAGGCGAGTCAAACACGCCCTTATTCAGACATGAGACAAGATAAACCAGTCTGGTTCTAAACACACAGAGCTCAACTACTCCATCAAGCACAGCTGGTCACCGTGCACTAACACCGCTCAGCTGCAGCCAGCATGCTCAGCACTGCTGTGTTCATTGTCCTGCTCCGTGCACAGTCTCGCTCCACCTCTCCACTGTCTTGCCCCCCCCCCACGCCCCCACGTCCCATTTAATTTTCTTCTATCCGAGACTGTTTGACTTATTACAAGCTGTTCTCCGCATCGTGTGGAGCCCTGAACTATGGACCCAGTCCGGTCCTCACTACGCAAAAGCTTCGAACACAGAGATGTTCGTTCATCATTCGCCAAACGTCACGTCAATGTAAACTTTTGTGGTGTTTCCCTATAATGAACCCGGGGCCTTGAAATTTGTTGGAGGGATTAAAGAAAACGTGTTTATCCTTCTTTTTCTGCTAGTTTTTAAGATCGACTTTTTTATTGCAGGTAGTCGTTATAAACATGAGTATCTATGGAGTATGGAGTATCAAGCACTCGAGCTCTTCTTACTGTAGTGCCACTTGATGTTTTACAGCCGACTTTGAGTTTTGTCTTTTACTAATGTAATCTTACTAATACTAATCTTGGCAAAAAAAAAAAAAAAGTTGGGTCATACTTAGCAGCCTGTGTCGTCAGAGAAATGTTTTGATCGAAAAACATCAAAAAATCAAAAATCAAAAAAATCAAAAATCAAAAAAAAAAAAAAATTGTCCAAAATCAGGTTTTTTTGGGGTTTTTTTTCACGAAAAGGCCCCGTCTTTAGAAGGATGCAGCTGCTGTGGAGATTTTAAGATTGTGCTTGAATATTAATATTTTTTAATGTCTCGAAGGTTGCCTTTCCATTTAAGATCCAGAATGTATGACACATCGCAGACGTCTTTGCACCGGTTTTGTGTATCTGCATTTGTTGAAGTATTTTAAATGCACTGATTCTATTTTTTTTTTTTTTTTGATATCTGCACACTGGTGGAGTGACAAGCATGTTATCAAGATGACTATTTCCTTTATAGAAAAAACAAAAATAGAATAAATCCATTACCTGTTGGCAGCCAAAGGACGTATCGTGGTATTATTCCTCAACTCACAGTACAGCGGAGCGTTTTATATTGATATCATTTCAGAGTTATTGAGCCTTCAGGGGTCAATACGTTTTGAATGGTCTTCAAAGTGTTACATAGGCAAGACAAGTAGAACAGTGAGATGTAGGAACAGTGTGATCAGCACAGATCTACTGAAGCAGAACTTCATTACAGTGTTCAGTTTTCTTGTGCATTTTCAGTGGAAACACACTTAAACTAGGGCTAGTGTTGGGTTAGGCGCTTTTTACCGGATTTGGAGGAATGGCGAAATTTGTGTCATCTGCTAGAAGTGCAACTTAATGACTTCACAATTGTGTAGCAAAGACACAGCGGCTGCTATATTGAATGTTTAACGAGTCTTTGCAAAAGTACTTAAGTTCTTAATATGATGGAGAATCATTTATCAGTGAATGAGACACATTTTTTTTCATTCTGCATCCAACATTTATTTTGAGGTCATCAAGAATATGCTAATATTCATCAGAGATATTCAAATCACAGCCAATCACGGTCCGGCTACTGGGTTCCTTCCTTTGACCTCAGTCAGAGGTGACGATTTAGTACTGGCTGTTTAATCCTTTAGGTTTGAATATCTCTGCTGTGTGGGTGTTCTGGTGGATCTTGTGCTTTCATTGTTCAAAACTTCGTTATTTTTAAAAAACGAATCAAGCAACGGAACTGAAAGAGGACTTTTTAAATGTCATGTAATAAGTTGAATGTTATGCTTGTTGTTTTTGACAGAATGGATATGACTGCTGGATGTGACAGGAAACCTCATGGTCATGCTTTAGTTTTTTCTGGCTGAATGAGGCTCATGTGTGTAGAGCTGGTCCTGGTATTGCCTGGACATGATATGAATTATGTCATTCATCCAACAAGGCGTCACAGCCTTCTCACAAGAGAGCGTTCTCCTCAACATGTCCATGTAAAACAAACATCATCATCTTACACAGTGTTTGACAGAAAGTGGATGGCTGAGTACTGTAGGTCAGTCCTTCCCATCAGAACCGCAAATGTTATTACAGTGCAGGTCAGATTTAGAGCCATATGCAAAAGTTTGGGCGCCCCTGGTCAAACACACACTTTGTTGGTTTTCTAAGAGAAAATAATAGAAAACAATAGAAAACAAATGTGGCATGTGTGCTACAGTTGGGCATGTGCCCAATTTCCCCATGTGTTTAACTTGTGCATTAAAATTTGCAGCAAAGATGCAATTTGTAAGTGTGTTCCTTGTAGAGGATGTGCACTTGCTTTCCCTTGTACCTTATAAGACAACTGCTTGTACACTGCCACCCCCTTTTTAATCTTTCAAAGGTAATTCAGATCTGAGGGGAGGAAAAAGTAAAGTCAGTCTTGGACACTGTTGCACTTGCAGTAAGCCTATGTTTACTTTCTTGCCAAGCTTGCTACACAGTTCCATGATGATTTGTTTCCATGTGTCATTTGCATAAATACTGCTTTTTACAAGCACAAGGCCCTTCTGTGGTTTTTTGCCAAATATGATGATGATGATGATGATATTATTATTGTTATTGTTATTATTATTATTATTATTATTATTATTATTATTATTATTATTATTATTATTATTGGTGTTTTTGTAATTTTCAAATTGTGTATCTCATTATTACTTGCATAATTGATCACTGACATGTGGATGATTTCCACTCTTTTGTTTTGAATGACGGTTGAAGTTTGGAACAATGCTGCCAGCGACGCGTGGATTCATGATAAAGCGAACCTGTTTAAGGAGCCACAGGAGCCACAGACACCGGTTTGTGGTTGTGAATAAGGTTTTGTATGATTAGTTTGTGTGTGAGAGTTTGTGTACTTTTTCTTTAAATCATGCTGGGTGACCCTTTAATGTGAAACTAAACCAAGCTTTTCTGGAATGCATTATGTTGCACTTAAACAGTGACATACATGGACATGACATGAATGTTTTACAGTAGTATGAATTCAGTGTGTATATGTGGAAAACATGACAGTTCATGAATAAAGTCAGTTATAAACAGTTCTTCATGTGAAAATGTCAGATTTGTTTGATAGCTCTTCACATCCACTAAAGCAAAGGTCCACGTGGCGCTAATTTATTTGAGCTGGTATTTGGTACTTTGGTAAAGTACTTCGGTAAATTGTTACATTGCTGTTCACAAACAAACAAATGTGTAAAAGTTTCAGCTCCCCAGGTCAGTGAAACTGTCTGTTCATCTATGCAGAATTTATAGCACACATTATATTATTATTATTATTATTTTTCCCAATATGTTAACAGAGTAAATCTTTAGAAACTCTAAACATTGCATTACAGCAAGCCTTTAACACAAACGGGTTTTGCCATATTGGCTCATAAACAGTATTATATCAGAAGCGCATGCAATGAGACAGACTTTCCACTGATGTTCCTAAAACCTGACAGCTGGAATGAGTCTCAAAACAAGTCCATTAGAGGCCCATTTGTGCGTATGCATTAAAGTGGGCCCAACCCATCTTGCAAGTCATCCTGGCTGCCCACCTCTGTGGAAACCCTCCTATGGGAGCACTCAGGTTACTTATCCACTGTTCTGGCATCCAGCATCACCGCCCTTAAGTCTCCCACACAACATTCTGGGTAGCCTCCGGGGTCTTTCAGCCACAGATTCACTATATAAGGCACAGCTTGCTGCTCTGTTACACTTGTTGCCCATCTTTAATTGACCTCGACAATCCAAGACCCACCAAGGCAGGGATCCAAAGAAGGACAAATGCTGGTGTGGCATTCACAGGCCTCCTCTAACTGGGCCAGGCCAGGCCAGGCCAGCCCAGCCCAGCGGAGCCCTGTTTATAAAGCTGGGGTGCACAAGACTGAACTATAGGAAAGATCCAGGAGCCTGCCTGGGGTGAGTTACTCCTGATTTTTCTGTCACGACGATAATAATAGTTCAGAAATACCTTCCACCAGAGTGTGCACTGATAAACCTTCTGCCTTCTGAATGGAACCGAGAAAACAGTAATGTTAGACAGTAGGGGTGTGACGAGACGAGACGAGACGAGACTGGGTTCACAAGAACGAGACGAGACGAGACTTTGACATTTTTTTTAAAGAAATCCTCAATGTTTAAATATGTAGCAAAAATAGCCTT
>JBBPDE010000002.1:17428844-17445495 GCA_037974605.1 Nannopetersius ansorgii
CCCTTCCACTTCCAGTTAGTATTTGCAGTTTTACCAGTGCAAATGTATATATCCAAAACAACAAACACTGAATGTGTCGTACACTTCTGTTACTTATAGAGTTCAAACAGAAACTGATCCATTATAGCCAAGATGGCAAAAGACAAAATGAAAAGAAACAAAACTGTCGTTACGCTCCTCACCAAAGTATAATTTTGGAGTGTAATGCTGACATCCAAGAAATAAGTGTTCTTTGACCTTTTAAGAAAAAAAAAACTAAACCAGCCGAAGCCAAGAACATTCCCAACCAGCCGACTGTGAGTGATGCGTACAGCAGGGAGAGTCCGAGGTGGAGAGATCACCTTCAGAATGATGGAATTCATGGGGATGAAATCAGAGGGGTTTTATTTCTTGGTTTGTAACTGTTTGCCACAAAACAGAGTCAGTTGGCACCAGACAAGACTTAAAGAAGCACCTTTAGAGTTCGTTAGCATTAATGCTAATGCTAACGCTAGCGCTAATGCTAACGTTCAGATTTTAGATACAGAAAAGTAAAAGAGACTTTGGCAGAAACAAATAATATGAACAACTAAATGGGTTACTCTTACCACAGTAACAGAAACAAATAATTGGGATTAGCATTGCACCTCCTACCAGCTCAAAACGGGAAGAGGGGAAGAGAGAGCGTAGCCTGCAGGGTGAGCACAGCAAATGCTAGTGCTGTGGAAGGGAATTACGTGAACTCAGACAAGCAAAAGCTCTCTGGATGAGTCGTTTGAGACCAAAAATAAATAGTCGAATATTCGACCAAAAAAATTGTCGTCGACCAATTTCCATATTCGATTACGTCGAATACTTTGAATAATCGCGGCAGCACTACAGCAATTGCTGTGGTACTGGCCTTCTGTGTATCTAATGAGAGAGACACATTTCTTTTGGATTCTTAGAGTTAGGATAAGACTTGTTAAATAAGTCTCTGCTTGGTTTACTGTAAGAGTGTTTTTTCCCACTAAACCATCAGTCCAGTTCTTTGTTCAAGTACTGAGTGTGTAATCCACAAGAGGTATGGAAACCCGTGTCTAAATGCAGAAATATCTGAATTATGGCCATATGTTTCCACTTTCACATTACTACGCTTTTATGAATTACACTATTATTGATGTGTGTGTGTGTGTGTGTGTGTGTGTGTGTGTGTGTGTGTGTGTGTGTGTGTGTGTGTGTGTGTGCGCGCGTGCTCCTGGTAAACTGAATGGAAGGGCACCAAACATAAGACTCCAACAGACCACTCTGCTTAGACTGGACCTTCTATTCTCTTTATACAGTGTCCTCTATGTAGGAGTTGATACAGATATGGATTTAGTGTCGATCTGGGGTTTCTTATACTGTTACAGTTATGACAATATCACAGATTATCACATACTAGTTTCCTCTGGGACCAATAACATTTTCTGATTCTGATAAATTGAACTGCTCAGCATCTCTGAGTCTCAATACCTAAGCTATTCAAATTCCATGAAAACCTAGACAAGCTGCGAACATGTCTGAATGATCAGCACTGTGTGGTGATTTCCCTGCTCACACACTCATCACTGCCAGGTGTAGCGAGTGGATCTGAGGAGAGGAACCATTTTTGGGCCCCAGGCCTCCAGGACCGAACCTGGTCTCCTATGAAATAAGCAAAATCTCCCCAGTATTTAGGCTATAGGTTTTTAAAAGACAGATTCTAAATGTAGTTGTAGGTATTTCTGCAACATTTGGTGACCGATTTGTATGCTCAGTAGCTTTTTTTTTTTTTTTTTTTTTGGTCCCCAAAGTCCACAGCAAGATTTTTATCTGTGATGCTTTGTTGATGGAAGTAATGCTGTCTTTTAAGCTGGCTGAGCCCATCCTCACCTTTCTCTTTAGGACTGATAAAACGTACCTCTGTTCCTCGGCGTGGCTTGGTCTTATCTCAAGGCTGCATCACTCTCTGACCTGCTTGTTTGTACTTGTTGGCACGCTCATGAGGAATGTTTGGATTTCTGGTGTTCTCCAGAATACTTAAAGGTTTGGTTGTGTGCTTTTCATATAAAGAGTCAGTCCAATAGTAATTACATTGCTGTTGATCCTTGAGGGTTGTCTGATGTGCCTCCAGCTGAAATAATATTTGCAAAATACTTGCATAATTTGCTCATGTTATGAGAAAAGGAGGAAACTGCATATTACAAGCAGTTGCATCATAAATGGGCATCGGTTTGTGATCGTGTAGGTGTGTGTGGTTTAAGCTGCATATTTTGATAAAGAACCACCTGTGAACACTCATACATGGACAAAAAAAAAAAGCCATGAAAGCATTTTCAGCTCAAGCAGTATCCCGTAACTCTCGTCAGCTCTGGCTTTCATCCTGGGAACGCCCTCCAGGCTGCTGAAGGAAAACCTGTGGAATTCCACGTTACATAAGAGCGAGAGAAAGACGCAAAGAGGGCCCCTCAGATTTGTGCTTTTTCTCCCCAGCCACCGGAACTGCATACTAGGCTAAACTCCACCACTGACCCCCTACATCTGGCCACCTGGTCGCCCAGAACTCTCTTACATAACTGTGTAATCTCTACTTCGAGGGCCTGCTCAAAGATGCTTCAGAAACGGGATTAGCTGCATGCTAATTGCGCTTAACACAGAAGATGTGGTGCTAATGAATGTTGTCAAGCTGGACCTCTCAAAAACCATGCCAAGACGTTGTCCAGCCCCATTGGATGCATTGGGACCAGCCACCTGTTCTTTACTTTGTTATTGTAAGGTTATTTTAGGAAATAGCGGACCACCGAGTTCACCCTTGGTCGAGTCTCCATGTTTGGGTTTGGCTCAGTTGGCCATGCAGACAAGGCCGTGTTCCACTGACGTTGCCTTCCTGTCACATTCGAAGGTATTTGTTCGTCTCAGTGGCTGTCAGTGAAAGTGCATTGCCCCCGCCATGGCATGGCATTGTGGCTTTATGTCAGCACGCTGTTCCCAGGCTCGTCTGCTCTGTACCTGCCTTGTTGTGTGAAACGTGATCTGGTGGAGGCGGCCCGCGCTCTCTTGCCCTGCTGCAGCACTTACTTCACTTCCTGTTCCTATTTTGGTTTGGCCGGGCAGCGCTCGGCGCAGGGTTATGGGCCGACGATATGGCTGCATTCCATTGTGAGGGTACGCGAGAGGGGGAGAGTGGGCTTAGAGAGGCCCCAGAGGGATTCTTTTGCACTCGGAGTTCCATCTGAGCTGCAGAACTCTGTTTTTGAACTGTGCTTTGATTGTCTTGTGTTTCTTTTTTGGCACTTGTCAGGTTGTCATTAGAACAGGAATGGATCTGACCTAATTTAGCAGGGCTGCTCTGTGTACAGTGTGTACTAGTAGTTTGCGTAATTAGCAGATACTGGCACTGTTGGAATGAAACCACAAACTTACTGTTTTGCATCAATGGACAATACCAGTTTACACTGTTACAGTAAACCTGAATGAATTCCAAAGTTCTTGTTGATAACAATGTTGTTTGTATTTTTTTTGTAAATTATGTTCATTAATTGTTAAGACAGCAACATAATTGTAGCCATTATCCACTCATTAAATGTATTTATCATTGATATATTTTTAATAGTTATTTTTTCATTGTTATTTTTAATTAACAAATTGCAAAAGCTGACAATGAGGACAAATACAGCAATATAAGAGCGCAATAATTTGCTGTAGCTTAAGTAATTAAAATATTATTTTTTTCATAAACAGTGATTAAACGATTTATACGATGTTTTTCTTTATGTATAATGGAATAGTAATATTTAATTATTTTTTTCATAAGCATGTCTTTATTTAATCGGCTTTCCTCGTCCTCGTTTATTGAGTTATCTTCATGAAGCAGAAAATTTGATGTCAGTTAACCTGACTCCGAGCTCCATATCCTTGTGAACTTGGCTTAAAACACAGTGGCAGTGTCACCAACCCGACCACCTCTCGCCCCCCGAGGATGGCGTGAAACAAGTTGTCAGATTGTAAGAAGGGGATTGTGTTTCGCAGTCGTTAAGTCAGACATTCGGTGGCCTCCAGCCCCCCCGGGCTCGCAGTAGGAGTGGAGACGCTCCTAAAACAGCCTCAGATAAGCTACCTTTAACTGCGCAGACAGAGCCCGGCTGACCTGTGTGGGGCGGGGCGGCCTTCTGGAAAAGCTGCAGCCTCATTATCGGCATCACGGGCCCCACGGATATATGTCACGAGCCTTAGACGGGGATCGCAGCCTCGTGTGCTCAGACAAGCGACATCGTCGAATCCAGCTGAAGCTCTGGATATCTTGATTAACCTTTTCCACCTATAAAACCAGATTAATGCAGTTTCGAACAGATCGGCCAAGTTACGGTTCTATGGAATAGTCGAAGTTTGTTGATTTATAGTAGCATAAGGCCAGTCCTTCCACCCTCGAGCCGGACGCACAAGAAAGATTTGTTTTGCGCCTCCGTTTATGGCCTGGATGCAGTGCTCTATATATACAGAGAATGCCATCATTAACTACTGTCAGCAGCTGTCTGCATGCGGCTATTTAAAACTCCCTGATGTGTAACATCAGAAGAGCAAACGTAGTGCGGTGCGTGTTGTTTCTCCACCGTCTCCCGTCCCTTCGTCCGCTCTTGTTTTCCTGTCTCTGTCCACACCTAGCAGCTTGGAGCCAGGTTGGCACTATCCTGCCTTCTAACTGCCAAGGAGCTGTCGGCCAGCTTCTGGGCTCTTCTGCGCTTCTACACTCGAGTTCCTTTTGATTACAGAAAAACTGAATGGCGAATGACCGTGTAAACCCGAAAAATACCGTCTACTTACTTGGGAGTGTGAGATGTTCACGTGGGGAAGTCAACACATGTATTATTGAGGTCAAGTAGGTTATTAGGCCAACTTTTATTATGTGTATTATGTAGGTCATGTCATAAGGGAGATCAATTTAATACACCTCTAAAGAGTACTGTTCTATATTTAAAACTAAAATTACTACCTCGTTAAGCTGCCTTTCCCAGCTCGCGAGGGGGGGGGGATTGGTGGGGGTGTTCTGACGAGATTTTGCCAGCACTGGCCATCAGAACGAATCTGATTTTCGGATTTTGTTGTTGTTGTTTTTTCAATTGGGCGAGCCTTGTGGTTGAATTCTGACTGGCGTGCTAACCTTTCATGCTGACAAGACCATCTCGTCCATCTTGGTCACAGTCAACGGGATTTTGTCTTGCCAGAGACCAGCACTCATCACCATTCTTCTCGCTTGCATGCTACCACGGCTCTGCTGTCCCCCCTGAGCCGAACATAGGTCACTAATCGCGTGGACTCTGTGAAATGTCTCACTATTCACCGAACCCCTGTGTTCGTCTGCTGTTCTTAATGACAAATATCCCACTTAATAGCACAGCGGCGTGTGAGATAGTCGCGGCCTGGACGTTGCCTGAAGGAGATGAAACGTGGGGTTGCTGCGGTAACGGTGCGAATGGAGGAAATACTGTGCGTGTCTGGGAACTCGTGGGTGTGGTAAACATGTGTTTTAAATTAATGACCTCTCTCCGTGGTTCCACCCTTCCTAAAATCCATCACTGGTGTTTTTCATACATGGATACATTCAGACTGCCACACAGCTGTCCTTCAGCGTTAGTTCCTTCAGAGCCTAGCAGTCAGAACCATGAAAAAGTCACCCATGACTTGCTCAGTTTCACAGAATAGAGAGTTACTCGGTCTAAAGCAGAAGTGAACAAGATTGCGCACTTGTACTTTCGTTGTTTGTCACGCTGAAAGTAAAAGTGTGCAGATGCCATGCTTTTGCTTTCAATGTGGCAAGCAATTATAAATGCTCCAACATTCAATATTCCTTCAGTTAAATGACCCTGGAGGGCTATGGTGCTGCACATTTTGGTGATTTCCCTGCTCAGAAACGCCTGGTTGGCCTCGCCAGTTAATTGTCGGGTTTAGTGAATGTGATTGAGGAGGAGAACCATCAAACTGGGCTGGACACCGACCCTCCAGGACCACAGCCTGACACCCCTGCCTTAGGGGCTACAACTTTTGCTTTGCTAAATAACCTTTTAAGGCTACATAACCTAGATAGTACATAGTCTAACGGTTTTGTACCATTTTTTTTTTTTTTCCTGGCATTGTACATTTCTGAGAATGCTATGGGCAGGTTAACTTGATTAGGACAGACTGAGATTCTCCTATCAGCATGTCTGACCTGCACAGACAAAGCGGCCTCTTCAGTAAAATGTGCCCAAGGCTTGTAGGAACAGTAAACATGAGGTATAAATCTGTATTTGACTACAAAACCATGTTTTTCACCATAGATCTTGTTTTCATGACCTGTTAAGTAAAGTTTGTTTGGCAATTTATTTGATTTTTTTAATTGTTAAGCTGTAACCATTTTGAATGGTCTTTTTTTTTTTTATCCATATCTTTATATATAAACGCCGTTAAATCGCATATGAAGTCCGAGGGACACAAATCGGCGCTAAAAGGCGAGACAGCAATGAAAGCAGATAATTTAAGGCTGTAATTAAGTTTAATTGTAGTTGCTTTAGCTCCTTAATTTTCCATACAGTTTTAGCCTCTAAGAGTTCGAAGTTTCAGAATTTTTTTCTGTTCAGACTTGATGATATTTGAAATGTTGAAATCTGTAAATAAACACTGACATTTGAAGCGTCTCCTGATCCATCTCTAATTCTTTTCAGCAGAAGAATATATGCTCATTGTAAGACCGCATGAAAAAATGCATTATAATATACACGCATTCATACACAGGCGTTACTTATTTGTTGCGTATGGCATTAAAAATGTTAGAAATGGCATTAAAAAGGGCTTTAAAAGGCATTAAATAAGATTTGAAAATCCTGCAGAAACCCTGATAATGCTTTTTTATTTCTACCAGTATATCTGAGAAAATCAATTCATTCAGTCAAAACTGATTTTGATATAAAAATGAAAGGAAAATCATTTGTCCAGCTCTGTTTGTGAATTTTCCCAATAGCCGGAGTTCATGCATAAATAAAACAGCTGAGCGTACGGTTATTTGGAAAGATCACACCTGTTACGAATTGGAGCTTGTCGTATTTGTGCAGATGTAACAGGCCGGTACTCCGCAGTGTGCCAGTCCAGAAGTGAGCTAAAGGTCTTCTCTGTTTCTAGGGTCTCCTGCGCATGTTGCCTCATCCTCTAAGAAGCCCCGCAGTCGTGGCTTTTTCCACAGTCTCTTCTGCTGCCTGTGTCATGATGAAACGGATCACCTGCCTGTCAATAACAACGCACCGCTGCTGGTGGAAGAGAATGGAACCATCTCTAAAGTAAGACTTGCTCTCTTTTTTTCTTTTTTTTTTTCTCATTAGTCCCCCAATCACACCCTGTGCACAGCTCTGAGGCGGCTGGGCAGCTTGTGGTTAACACAGTCGAGGGCCACATGAGCAGAGATGTCAGTGAGGAAACGACAAGCCTCATGTTAGCTTTGCGCAAGCCCTTTCCTGTTTACACCCCAATCCTTAGTGACCAATAACACAAATGTCATGGTTTCTGTCGCCAGTCACATTTGGGGGCTAAATTCACATACTTGTCCTTACACTGCCTACCTTAAAGAGAACTGCAATACTAATCCACACTCCCTCTTTGCCTTGTGATTTTTGACAATTGTTGGTCGCCCAGTAGTATGATCTAGTTAAACCATATTTTACCATTTACTCACATAATACAAAGCCACACATGATTCACTTGAGCCCCATTCTTGGAAAACAACACGGCAGTTAGCAACTACTAGCAGATCAGGTGGTCAAGACGCTCTCGGGTGTCGGTTTCAGATTTATGCCTTACTTCAGCTTTTTATAGTGATTTGATATTCCAGGAGTTATTTGTCACGTCTCTGAAGCCCCCAAAATAAATTGGTAGGGCTCCTGAAGGCGGGCTGAGAGCAGGACTCAGTGTGGCTCTGATCCTCCTGTCATGTCAACGTGCGCACTGCTGCTGTCGTCTCAGGCAGCCTGCGGGCTCAGCGAATCCACACATTCCCCTCTGCAGGCAGACCTAGCAGACCCTTGTCTGCCCTCTAGGCTCTACAGACCTGGTGGTGGGAGCGAACCTGTTGCAGAATGTCTGGAGTGTTTTACAACCTCTGAGCTGTACAAATCATTCGAGGAGAGCCAGTCCTTTGTGGAGAGCAACATCACTAAATACTTGGAATCTTCTGCCTTTTTTAGAAGCAAGTGCACTGAAGCAAATATGCCGGCTGAGCTCTGTTTTGACCCCCGTAAAGTGTCCCAGCAAGGCTGTCATATGGAGGAAGAGGAGGCATTGGAAACTGCAGCTGAGTCCTGTATGGTTTCTGCAGACAAGTCTGTCAGCTTGAAAGTGCACCAGACCATCTCAGGACTAATGCAGCCTTGTGGAGATTACTCTGAGGACGGTCAGTTCAGTGGAGAATTATTAGAGCAGCAAGACAAATTGGATTCTTCGGAGAGCAGCAGTCTGTCGGACTACGACTCGCAGCACAGTGAGTCTTTTGCAATAAGCGGAGCTTTTGGTTGTTTAGAAGAAAAAAGCATCTGTTTTGGACATGGTGTAGAGTCTGATACTGGTGAACAAAGTTGGATTGCTGAATACGATACCGAACCAGTTACCTTTTCTGAAATCATGCCTGATGAGTGCCAACAGGTGGATACTGAAAATCCAGAGCTTGTTTCAGCTAATTTTGACGCACCTTTTGAGCATGAAGCAGAACCTGGAGAGCCTTCAGAACTGCATTGTACACCAGAAGGTTCCGAAGAAACCACTGTCTTGGATTTGCATGAACTGTACTGCACGAATGATCAAAGTGCAGTATTTGATCTGGATTCAGAACCCTATGGATACTTGGAACAGTGCAGGCCTAACAGTCAAAATGTGCCCTCTGAATGCCATTCTGCATGTTTTGAATCCTCCGAACTGTGCCAGACCTTTAAAGAAAGCAAGCCTGCTGGGCTTTTTGGGTCCCCTGAGCAGCCACCACCTGCTGGACAAACAGAAACCACAGATGACGGCGAGTTAACTGCTCAAAATCTCCTGGGATCCTATACGGACTCGTGCGAAAACTCCGCTCTAAGCCAGCTTTCTGATGAGCAGATTCAACCTTTTGAATTTTGTGATCAACAGGACCTTCTCAACCACGACCAGTTGTCTGAAAATTATACTCTCAAACAATGTTGGAGCTGTGGAAGATATATTGAGAAATGTGAAATTCCTGAACAATGCGATCTCTCTGAGCTTACTGACTCTTTTGAGAGCCCACAACAAAGTGAACCCGTTGAAAAGTGCCTGGCATTGTGCGAGAGTTTTGGAACACACTGCTCTGTGTTTGACACCTCTGAACTCCCTAGAGAAAAGTCTCCCGTTGAAAATGACAAAAGCGAGGATGGAAAACGCCCAGAGTGTGATGACATGTTTTTTGGATCGATGGAAACCTTTGAGACTCGCTGGCTTTCTCAGTTCCTTGACCATAACCGTCAGCAAAATACTGTTGTGGACCAGGAAGACCTCGGTATTGCAACCGCTGAGCCAGCTGACGAGTTACTCATCAGTGGCAGTAATGATTCTGAAACTGTAATTCAAACTTCAGATGTCTCCAGTGACCAGAGCACGCTCTGTTGGATGTGTCAAAGGAGAGAAAAAGGACAGGGCGATTATGATAAACCCACTCAACTTCTTGAACTTTGTGCCATTAAGGCTGAAGCCTTAGAGCTTGGCTCTGATGAGAGCAGGTTCCTAGGGGAATCCGTTATTAAGTCTGGGTCGTTGGATGAATCTAGTGAGGAGGAAGAGTATGTCGACTGCATGGATTGCAAGAGCCAAAGCAGCTCTGAAACAGACGAGTCGTTCAAAAGTTTTGTCGATGAACCCGAGAATTTTGACCCCTATTCTGATCAGTCGGATGACGATAAGTCTTCGCAGAAGCTGGAGGAAGATGGTGCCTATGAACATTATACCGTTCAAATTCAAGAACCGTGTGAGTTGTGTGATGGTCGTGATGATTCATATGACCTTTATATACAAGACCTGGTGGATGCACATGGAGAAACCCATGAATCTTGCTCTGAACATAAATATTTAGAAAATGAAAAGTATAAAACCTATGCAGAGGCTGTGACTTCAGTAGAACCATCAGTAGAAAATGGCCATGGCCCTGAATGCTACACTGGATGCACAGAGGCCACCCAGGGTGAAGAAGAGTATAGTCCATATATTAATGGTGAGGGATATACATCACATGATAATGAAGCCTGGGACAATGAACCGCCCTGCGAAGAAGCAGAGAGCATTGAACCCCATAGGGAGTTCAGTGAGCTAAAGCACTGGAGCAGAGCTAGTGAAGTTGATGGACTTCTCAGTGAAGCTGAAGACGCTAATGAGAGGTCAAGAGATGCCGGTGTGTTGGAGCATGGCGATGGAGTGAGTGAAGTTGATGAACTCCTCACTGAGCCTGAAGACACTGATGGAATTTTGTCAGAAAATGCCACGGATCCCTGTTTTATCCAGAGTACATATCCGGAAATTTCTGCTCATGGAACATGTACCGAGAAGAAAGACCTTGTAGAAAGTGAGGAAGAACAATTGGAAGATTTAAGCGAAGAACAAAAACAAGACCTCGTTACTGAAATGGGCCTTGAAGAAGGTGAAAATGATGAAGCACACCAGCCTGATTTCACCAGTGAGGCCCTGGTGAAGGAAGACTGTGAGCTTTGGGAAGGCATTGATGAAGTGGAGGGGGCTCACAGTCCTTTCTGTGGAGAGATAGAAATATGTGAAGATGACGAGGCCTCTATTTACGGCTTTGACGATCTGGCATACATTGAAGACCATAATATATTAAATGAGCAGAATAGGCAGAATGGCGCTCTAGATTTATTGATTATGCCAGATGGCTTTGAGGCGCAGTCGAACAAAAACGAAGAGCCGCCGGAGTCTTGTGTTCCATCGACAGGTGAAACGGAAGCTTCAGGTGAGGTGCCTACGACACAAAGTGCACACAAGTTGGAAGACCTAATATGCCAAGTTGCAAGAATTGAGACGACAGAGGATGGTGAGGAGAGTACATCGTTTAAGTTGGCCTCTCAAAAAAAGGCAGCCTCTGAAGAGGAGGACAGTGAGGCCTCTGATGAGGAGGAGGAGGACTACCCAGAGTCCTGCGATTGTGAATTCTGTGTGCCATCTGATGAGCAGGTACAGGGCAGCCACAGCGTCCAGTGAAGCGCTACCTCATTATACTTGATATCATTATGTGCTTCAAAGCATGTTATTAAGATTGGATGTTTAAAATGCATGGATTAAGCCTGAAAGACTGTAGGGAGCGAAACATTTAATTCATGCAATGAACTTAGATGAACTTTTAAAACAAAAATAAAATGTGGAAAGCGGCAGCAAAACTTGAATAAGAAAGCCTGGAATCAGAGCCCCAGTGTGGATCGCTGCTTTCCTTACTTAAGTCAGAAGCTTTGAAAGGTATGAGCTACTGTTGCCCATCATCCTGGCAGTAAACTCGGATACATATCTGGTTGATGGTCAGATGTGAGCTGGATCTTCTCTGTGCGAGCAAATGTCCTCCTTTGGGAAGAGGATTTTTCACTCTTAAGCCCCATGTGTTGTTTCAGTGGTCAGTACTGCCTGCACTTGGCACTTTTTGATCAAGATTCGGCTGGCCCACAGCCTTGTAATCCCACCCCAGCCGCACATGGTCACACGATCTGGCTACAGCATGCAGCTGGCCAAAGTGTTTCCTTATGCCCCCTCTTGGTCACTCAATTCCATAACCTACTTCACTCACTCATAAAACTAGATCTTTTTTTCCACTTGCGCAGCAGGCCTGGTGTATTTCACCTGTACTGTATGACGATAGTACCCTCATTTCACTTTAATGCCGTGTATTTTTTTTTTTAACAGCTTGCCTTTTTTGAGTACTGTACGCTTATCTTTATTGCACAAATCAATTTTTTTTTTCAGTAAGGATGTACAATCTGTTTATTGCATGATATGCTGTCCGCGTAAATCACTCCGTTCATGAGGCCATCTGACGCGTCTGCTCACAGGTTCCCGCCAAGCCGCTTCTACCACAGATGAAGTCTAAAGACGCAGGGAAGATCTGTGTGGTGATCGATCTGGATGAAACACTAGTGCACAGTTCATTCAAGGTAAGCTGAAGATGTTCTTTTCCAGCCATACTTCATCGTTGTCAGCAGGTGATCACAAGCCAGCGTGTCTTGTTTGCAGTGCGATCAAGTTAGAAAGTGTACATCATGGCCATGGGATCAGTTTGTCTTGAATGTTATGTCCGGACATCAGATACCCGAGTTTACCGAACACGACTCGAACATGGAGTCGCTCGCTTTCGCAGGAATATAGCATCGCTGTGTGTGTAGTAATATGATTTACCCTCGGCAAACGGATAATGTGAGACACCTGCGTGAGGCAGACGCTCAGGGAACACATACTACTTCCTGCACGGCAACACTGTGTGTTTGGTAACCAGAAGCACAGCAGGAGCGAGGAGCGCAGTTCAAAAATCACCAAGACCTGGGGCTGGTCAAGTGACAGACATTCGATCGCTTACACGTTGCATGTAGGGGCAGCACCATATGTGTGTGTGAATGATGTTCAAAGCGATACTTGATCGGCCCTAAAATTTTAAATGAGTTTACAAATCTGCTCATTAAGAGAGTATGCCTGGAATTGTCAGTATTACCTGGAACAGTCAGGTCAGAGCAGTCCGACATGCTCAAACCCCGGGTTTGTGCTTTTTCATTCTTTAAAATGAAACAAAAAACACGCATTTATCTTTATATAAAATATGACTTGTTCACACCAGAGTTTTGTGCTTTTTCATTCTTTATTTTTAATACTACAGGGAGAAAAAACAAATACAGGAACTTTTTAAATAAATGAAAAGAATTAAAGTGTGAGTAGACAAACAAAATGCTCCATTTTCTTTGTCTATTCAAAATTGTACAGCATCTTTGGGTATTTTGAAAAGCACTTTTTAAATTAAATGTAGTATTTGTATTATTATTATTTATTATTATTAGTCTGGTCAGGTTTCAGTCAGCTAAAAGTTTGAGCATTTTAGTTTTTTTCTCTAGTTTATTAAAGAGATTTTGTGTGTGATTTCTCTCTCCCTGGCACTACTATACAGTATTGGTATCCCATTACTTTTGTCCACTCTAGGCAGATTTAATTCACAGTGCCTTTCAATGGACAAAAGTATTAGGAGGTAACGCCATTTTTTTATTTTATTTTTTTTAAACCTGTTGTGTCGGGCATCTTAGCAAACAGATCATGAAGCTGGGTGCCTTGGTGTGCCAGACACCTTTGCTTTGCCAAGTGGGGCTTGAAAGTGTATACCCCTCTTGTAATCAGAATTTTTTATTTATTTAATTATTTAGATTAAATTAAGCCACATCAGACAGGGGTACAGAAGATACAGTGTGTGGGGGGGGGGGAGGAAGACAGAGAGAACAAAAGAAGAAAAAAAAAAACCCAATAATAAAATAAAAAATTAAATAAAATTTTTTTTTTTAAAAAGGAAGAGGTTGAAGGTCCAGAAGAAAACTGCTGTCGCTGGCTAATAACTCCGAAGTCTGCATTCAACTCTTAGGGCGAGAATCCCAAATACCTTTTTTTTTTTGTTTTATTCAAGATTCCTGAATATTGAATCTTGAATTAAAAAAAAAAAAAGTATTTGGGACTCTCGGCCTTATCCCCTCACTATCGTACAGGAAATAACGTCTCGTCTCGTTTTAGTCAACAAAAATGAAGATACGTTTTGGAGTAGTTTTTATTTTTGTAAACTGCATTTAGTCTCGTTCGTATTCGTCAGCAATATTACATTATATATTTCGTTAGTTATTACCACATGACCAGCACTTATGCTGCGTCTCGTTTTTGTCACGTGATCAATGTTTGTTGACTACGATATTAGTCAGATTTTTAGTTGAGAAAGCAACAGTAGCTGAGGGTCCGTGTAAAATTTCACAGCGCTAGGTTGTTCCCCGGCCTAGTTATGGGCTGTCATGTAAACCCTGGGTCCTCCAGGTAGCCAGGGGAGGGGCTTCCCACTGCAATGCCTGTTGTAAATTGTTGTAGTCTGCCGGCGATTTCCATGAACCGGCAGACGCAAACCTGACATTAGCAAACCAGGGCTGATGGACATCGAACTCGATACTAAATTTTAGTATCGATTAGTAAAATAGTACCCTTTTTTAACAGCGGAGTTGAACATTTACATCAGCAAGCCGTTATGTGAGGCATAATGAAAAACAGACGAAAGAATGTTTCGTCTGTAATGACACTGTACTATTGTGTCACACCATTGGAAATGGATCGTGTTCTCGTCGACACCTTTGCTACAGCTCAGTTATAATTTGCACATTTTTCTGGCCCTCAATGTTTTGTCAATGATTTGTGATGTGGTTTCATCCCCCACCCCCCCCTTTTTTTTTTTTGTGAGACCAGATCACTAAATGTTACCTCATAGTCTGTGAATGTAGGTCATGGTGTCCTACGCCTTCCCAATAGTTCTACTCATGTGCAACACTTGAGCTGCACGTTTTAAGGCTCTCTAAATGGATCTGACTGGTTATGAGACTGTCTGGTACAGTACGCCCCACCAGAAGCCAGAAGCATGCTCACATGCAGCTATATATTATACACATGCCGTACCCCAGTGTTTACCAAGGCCTCAGTCAACTATAATAAAGGGTGTGTTTAGGTTTCACACAGTTATCTGTCTTTGGATTGGCCGATCTTCAAATACATATGTCCATCAAATTTAGATTTAGATTCACTTTACAGTGGGGTTCAAATCTGAGACCCCTCTAAAAATATGGGATTTTTCTTCCGTTTAAATTAATTTTCTCCCATTGCCAAGGAATCTGAGTTTTGAACACAAGATTTTAATAAAACTGCAACGCAGAAAAATGTAGAGAATTAATATTCAGTTCTTTTCACATTTACAATTTTTTACAGTTGTAAAATGTCAGATATCCAGCTTTTCTCCAGTTATATTTAAAATATAGTTTGCAATAGAAGAGGGTATTTAGAAACAGCATTTAACCGGTAGTCTTGGAAATTTGGACCCTATTGTATATAAATGAACATGAACAGACCAGCCCAGATATCAGTACATTTTAAGTATCTGTTCTGTGACTATCTTGGGGGGTGGTGATGTGTGTGTGTATATGTGTATTACATCATAAAATCGTGTGTGTTAAATTAAGTTCAGTTTTATTTTGAGTACATGTTTTTGTTTTTTCCTTTAACAGCCAGTGAACAATGCTGATTTTATCATTCCAGTGGAAATTGACGGAGCTGTACACCAGGTGAGCATGCTGTCTCTTTGCCAGGTTTTGCTGCATTAATTTTCTGTGCAGACATAAAAGTGACGTTCTCCTCTTGAGCGTTCCCCATGCTGGTGTTATCCAAGTCTTCCTTTTAATGGTCGTGTGCCATGAAGGGTGTCTGAATTCCTCAGTCTTTAGTTTTTGCCGTGTTTATGGACTGTGTGTGTTGTGTACCGGTGCGCTACCTGACAGCGTCGTGGCCTTCACTGTTGATGGCTCTGAGCAGCAGGGGGCTATTTCCGTGCCCTGACAAAATGAAGCAAGCTTGACTGGCTTCTCAGAACACCATGCCCATCAATCTGTCTCAGGACTCATCCCCCGCTCACTGCCCCGACAGCTTGACACCGGGGCCCTTTAAAGGACCGATCCAGCCCCAGTCCAGGGAGCTCAGGAGGGAAGACTTTTACTCACTCTGGCTTTGGCCTGGTTCAAGTAATCCAGGATAGGCTTGTGATTTCGGGTAAGCCTATTCGGGATGACTTGGCTCAGGAATGAGACCATCAGCTTCATGAATTGGTTTGGCTGACCCACATGTCTGTCGAATGCGAACCATCTTTACGAGATATCTTAAAATGTGCGTGTATCATTTGACAACCCCATAAAGGGGTTCTTGGACCGGAGTACCATATCAAGACGGAGAGTAACGTACGGTCTCCTCGGTTGTCTCAGGAACTGTGCTGATGTCCTATTTGAGTGATCCCTTTCCGTTCCATTTTTTGGGTTGACTAACTCGGTTAGTCTTTTCATCAGAAGTTTGAAGTTTTGGCAGTTTTGAAGTTGTGAATAATGTCTAACTTTTTTTTTTTTTTTTGGTCTTCCTGATTCCAGGTGTATGTTCTGAAGCGACCTCATGTTGATGAGTTCCTGAAACGAATGGGAGAATTGTTCGAGTGCGTGCTGTTTACTGCCAGTTTAGCCAAGGTATGGATTTTTATTAAAAATCTTAAGTAAGAGTCAGAGATTCATTCCCCTGAATGTGGGTGAGGCTGACAAATGACCTATTTTATGTTTGAAATATGTTTCTAGGAGGTTCGTGTAGCTGACAAAGGCTCATGAAGCTACTCTATGCCTTCCTTTTCTTTCCTGGTATTGATATTGAAGCATAGCAGTATTGCTTTTGGTAGTTATTTTAAGAAGTAGGAGGAGAAGTAGGCGATCAGACGCAAAACTACTCAAACACACTGTTACCTCCGATGGTATCGCACTATTTCAGGTTACATTTGTTATCATCATGATAAATGATCTCAGTGAAAGTTTTTTTTTATTTTGTCAGTTAGTCCTTTTAGAACACTAACCAACTT
>JBBPDE010000002.1:17469046-17479225 GCA_037974605.1 Nannopetersius ansorgii
GTATTTTATATTGTGCATTGTTTGAATGCTAAATAAATATTTTCATAGTTTTGTAACAGATTTATTCTTTTAATAATGTAATAATTTATTTCAGTGTTTCGATTTTGGTTTTCAGTGTTTCCTGGTTTTAGATTTTCGGTTTCGGCCAAAAAAACAAAAACAAAAACAAAAACATTCCGGTGCATCCCTAGTCATTCTGGTTTTCTACACTATTGCAGTGGCCCCAAAAAGTATTTGGATGCTAGCAACTTACGTGTAAAGTGGACATTTGTCACACATAAACACACAGCAACACGGTGTGAACTTGTTCTCTGCATTTAACTCGTTTACCCGAGTGAAGCAGTGGGCTGCCAGTGATGCAGTGCCTGGGGAGCAGTGTAAGGGGACGGTACCTTGCTTAAGGGTACCGCAATGGTGCCACTGGCAGTCCTTGGATTAGAACCCACAAACGTCTGCTCACAGGGACATCTCCCTAACCACCAGGCCACCGGCTACCCTTAACTATTGGGAAATATTAATAAGTTCTTTGGGTTTCTTTAAAAATGACCTAAAACACACCAGCTGTGGTTTTAACTGTGAAACTTACTACATATTTAAGTGTGACACAAAGTTACACATACCATTTGGGGCCACTCTAGCTTTATTCACAGTTGCAAGCAGACATTTAACCAGGGCACCCTGGGTTACTGTTTTGTTGATTTTCTGCATGGAATAAACTTAAATGTGGACCATTTCAACTAATCCACAATTACCATTTATGTGCAGGATTTAGCAAATTAAGAACGTGTATGCACCCTCTCAGTCCTTCCGTTTGTGTTATGTTTTAAGTTCTATTTGAATAATTAGGCCTTAATCAGGTCTCAGGTGTAGACAATTCCCAAGTTAATCAATTATAAGACCCTTCAAACGTCTCAGGGAGTTGTGGTGACATTCAACAGCCAGGAGCTCATGCTCTTACAAAGCCGGAGAGGCTGTAAAATATATTTAAACACTCCCTGCTTCTCATCTTTTAAAGTGTCTGAAATGGCTTTAAGAAATGGAAGTCAAAGGAAACTGTTAAAGCCAAGAAAGATCTCAGAAAAAGATTAAAGCAAGACCCCCAAATCATTGCCAAGGACCTACATAATAGTGATGCACTTGCTCACTGTACAGAGTTGTTGCCCAAACATCAGCTGCATTGAAGGGTCATCAGAAGGTAACCTGAACTGTGATCTCAAACCAAAAGTCAACACTTCAAATATTCAGAAAAACACTATTGTTAGGTTATGTGACAACCACTTACACAAGAAATGTTGGGGCATAGATGAAATAAAGAATTCTACCAAATATTAACAAATCCTGGAATATAATTACACACAGTCAGTACAGAAACTGAAGAGAAAAAAGAGGATGGACATTACAAGAAGACAATAATTTAAAATATATCCAAATCAACCTTCAAGAAATGAAAGATTGCCTTTGCACACCACTGGTGGGAATATTACTTGAACATTGTGATTAGACCTTATACAGGCTGTGTGCCCAAAACAAACTCTCCATGTTATTAGAAGTGTTTTCCAAGAGCGGAAAAGACTGTAAACTGGCTACAAGAGCATTTGAATGGTATGACTTTCATCCAGAGGGGGTCTGCTGGTAAGTGTGCTCACACATCTGCGCATACCAAACTGTATATTACATTTTTCAATTCAGCAAATTACAAACCTGAATATTTATACTAAAATGTAAAGAAAATGTCATATTTAAGTTTGCTCCATGCAGAGGTGGTGTACTTAGAAAATCAATAGGTAAAGTGGGACCAGGAGTGCGCCCAAAATTTTGCATTAAAATGTATATGATGTTGACAATTAATTAACAAGCCAAATTATTTAGGTGTTAGGCCTAAGCAGAACTGAACAAAGGTGAAGACTAAATTCGTATAGTATCCTGAATCAAGGAGCTGTCTGCAAATCACCTTTGATTTCCACGTTGAACGTGATGGCATCACTGTCTGTCTTGCAGCTGTATGTTCCACTGTGAGCCACTTGTGCTGACTTTACAGAGAGTTTTCGTACCGTACCCTCAGACAGAATCAAAACTCCAGCCTGAGCCTGCAGCTCTTTCCCATCTTTGCACCAGCAAACCTGTGCTGCAGCATCTGAGACCTCACACCGCAGTTCAAAGGAGTCTCCAACTACGGCAAATGTGTTCCTCTGAGCTTCGGTGACCATGGCGAACTTCAGTGGTGGTGCTATGGGCATCATTATAAGGATACAGTTATTGATATAGTAAGTCCATACAGAACAAATGCATAATTAAAGTATTGCATCTCTGAAGAGATTCTTAAGAGTTGCACCAAACCATTACTTAAATTGGTGATTTGTCAAGAGAGAGATTATGGCACATGTGCATGCCTATAAGAATATAAAGGCAAGCCAATAAAACCAGAGAAGATTAGACATAGAAAACAAACACAATCAGACGATGAGGACACGGACATAATGTGACATTAGTAGTGCAAGAGTAAATGGCTGAGACTACCGAAAGCCACAGACATTTAACGATGATGACAAGAAGGCAACAGAATTTGAAGAGTGAATTAGAAATTCAATGGAAACAGCTTTTTAGTGGTTATTACATACATTACCTTTATGTGTCAAGTGGATGATTTTATGTATCAAGTGGATAAGCCAAGTGATAAACAACATTACGTAATCAGATATTGGAAGGGTGGCGGTGGCTCAGTAGGTAGGACATTTGCCCCCAAACCAAGAGGTCATGGGTTTGAATCCTACCTACAGCACCACCACTGTGTCCCTAAGCAAGACCCTTAACCCTAAGTTGCTCCAGGGAGAGACTGACCCCTGGAGGTAGGGAATGGAAGTCGCTTTAGATAAAAGCGTCTGATAAATGCCGTAAATATAGATCTAGTTCCTATGCTTACCACTAGAAAGCTCATGTATTATAAATCCCGCCCTTTTTAATGTTAGCCAGGGATGTGTGCATTTAAGGCATGAGCAGTAGAGTCGGTGGTGTTTTATGTTCTAAACTTCATAAAATCCATTTAAAAATGTGTGTCGTATTAGTTTTGTCTTAGTTCAAATGAACCTGCTCACTTCTAGCGAATAGACTGAGGTATCTCAGTTCTCCAGCATGGACATGAATTCAGTTTTTTCAGTTTTAGTGTGAATTTATTCAAACAAAGTTGTCAATACAATGACTATTAGTTACCGCTGTATGGTTGAAGGGGTTAGTATTGTAATCAGATGGGTTGAGCTGTCAGAGATGATGAAGGAATCACCTGGTGGATCCACAGCAAACTGGATGTCGGCACCCTTTGTCTCACCACTGTTTTCTCCAGAGTCCGACAGCTCAGCTGACAGGACAAGAGTTCTCAAAGTAGCTTCTGACTCTCTGACAGTTAGACTTTTCTCAAAGAGCTCTTCTCCTTCTCTGCACAAGCTGACCTCAGCTGTGGAGTGTAACAGCTCAGTTTGTGGAACACTCTCAGCATCGGCTTCGTTTGATGCCGTTTCTTTCTTCCCAGTCACGGGGACTGACGGACTTTTCAGCGGTGCCGCTAAAGGGTTTGATTAAGCATGTTTTAATTAAAGCGGTTCATTTTATTTTAACAGGTAATGTTTTAAGTATAATACTGCTTGTGATCAATTACTTACATGCACTGGGAAAGAACATAATTGATTTGTTTAGAGAAGTGTGGTAAAGCTAGAAAACATGATGCGTTTGTTTTCTTTATTGATCTATTTATAGTTGCAAGCTTTCATGATTAGGGGTTTAGTTTTGCTTTGTTATGGCCTACGGGACTTGTGTTACAATAACGATGGATTATGACATGGATTAAACTAGGTTTTAAATCACCTTTGACATACACCTTAAATTTTATGACATCATCCATTGCCTCGCAGTTGTACACCCCCGAGTGACGGAGCTCTGCGGTTGGAACAACCAGCCTCCGTATGCGGCCCTCTGACTGGATCACTAATCCGTTTTTAGTTTGAAGTTGTATTCCATCCTTGTACCAAGAAACTGGAGCTTCTGGGTCTGCTATCTCACACTGCAGTACTAGAGGCATGCCACTTTCAATGGTCTTGTGCCTGGCGCTCTCGGGGAGCCGGGCAAATTTGACAGGTTTAAGTGCAGGTGCTTCAGTTTCGGAGAGACAAAATCGTGTCATAAATTGAGTTATCTATTCAAGGAGAGTACCACTGCATTGAGTTTGACCTCACGCGCTCACAAAACATTTGAGCAAAAGGCAAGACAATGTTAGTTGCTTTTAAACTAATTCATTGTATGTTAAACACACAGCCTTGATTCACCTTTTATTTCATCTTGATACATCGCAGAGAAATCCTTTGTCTCCGTTCTGTACGCCTCTGTGTGAGGCATATTTGATAACTGGGCATAATGTTTCTTTGAGGTGAGATTAGACTCGGTGCATGCCCCATCTTGCTGGTGGACTACCACTATTTCTCCTCGCCCACACATTTGGGCCTTCCGCTCAAAGATCTCACTCAGAACTCTGAGACAGTCTGCTTCAGGAGGCTTGTTGTCCAGAACTTCTTGCGCAGTTGAGATATTCATCTTTGGAGCTAGGGTGTGGCAAGTCGTATAGAGAGAGATTTGTATTACTATTAAGAAAAACCAAACAGTGTCTCAAGCTGACAGGTTGAGGTTGAATCTGAAACCCACCTCAAAGCTGATTATACTACCTTAAATTCGATCTAACAGTCTCAGAATCTCAAAAACAACATACATTTAATGGACTACATTACTTAGTTTTAGGTGATTTCAGTTACCGTAATATTAGTCATTTTTCTCATGGAAAGGTGATCTTTGTTAGGTATAAATATTTCTTAATGGAATTCTTTTTTTATTACTATTATTTAACTCAAGTAACTTCATGAAGCCTGTGAAAACCTCTCCAGACCTGTGGAATTATAGTCATAAGTCATGCAAGTTGTTTATTTTTAAGTTCAGATTGAGTTAATGAATCAGAATGGAAAAATGACATTAGATAGTTGTTATGTTGAAATGGCATGTGCTTTGCTCTCATCATTATTTGCTGAATGATGGAGCTAACTATTTAAATCACCTTCACGATCCACCTTAAATGCTAATTCATCGCCATCCGTACAAATCTCTTGCAATTTCAAGGGACTTCCACTTCCTTCAAAAGTGCACTCTGTCTCCAGCTTGATATGGTGGGACTGGGGCTCTATAGGCTGTTGATGTGATGAAATAGGTTGATGCTGTCTCTGCATAGGCCCAGGTTGTCCCTCCAGAGATTGAGGTTGTCTCTCAATAGGTTGAGATTGTGGGTCCATATATTGAGTTAGTGGGTCAACAGATTGAAGTTGTGTCTCAACAGGTTGTGGTTCAGTAGATTGAGTTTGTCTTTCTGGAGGTTGAGGTTGTCTCTCAATGGGGTGAGACTGTCTCTCGATAGATTGAGGTTGTCTCTCAATTGATTGAGGTTGTCTCTCGATAAATTGAGGTTGTCTCTCGATAGATTGAGGTTGTCTCTCGATAGATTGAGGTTGTCTCTCAGAAGATTGAGGTTGTCTCTCGATAGATTGAGGTTGTCTCTCAATAGATTGAGGTTGTCTCTCAGTAGATTGAGGTTGTCTCTCGATAGATTGAGGTTGTCTCTCAGTAGATTGAGGTTGCCCCTCAATAGGTTGAGGTTGTCTCTTAATATGTTGAGGTTGTGGTTCAGTAGCTTGAGGTTGCAGCCTGATACATTGGGGTTGTGACTTGACAGGCTGAGGTTGTGACTCAGTAGGTTGATATTTTGACTCAGTAGGTTGAGACTGAGACTCATTAGGTTGAGGTTGTCTCTCAACAGATTGAGATTGTCTCTGAATAGGCTGAGGTTGTGATTCAATAGGCTGAGATTGTGAGTCAACAGGTTGAGGCGTTGGCTGTTCTTCTTCCATGTAACCCCAGCCACTGACAGAGGAATCTGGTATCACATGTTGATATTCTTGATCTGGAGATCTTTCCGTAGTGACCTCACTCTTTACAACCCCAGTGACCGGTGAGAACCTCAGGGATTCCGCTATGGTTGTGTGATGTGCACAAAGAAACTTCTTAATCAGAAGTGCTGATAAAGACTCGGTCTCATTGATTGTTAATTTCAAGATTTTAGGACATAGAAAAGAAAAATTAAGAGAGACGACCATATCACAGAGTGGTCTACAAACAAGTCAGACACTGGGTAAAGCAAAAACAGAAAACATTGTTACTTGATGATTGTTTACAATTAGTCATTTTGCTCGGCTGTGCTCATTCACCCTCACATTCATCCTTATTTCAAGCATCTAGCCTTTCATTCTTACTTCACAATGTCATTGCAAGAAATCACCATGGTGCTTCTGAACAGCATGGGGAAGATAACTGAAGCAAATGGAAAGATTGTTATAATGGTGTGTTTCAAGAATGAAGAGTAGCAAGTCTACACGTCTCACATGATGGTTAGCTGGGAAGAAGGGATTGCAGACCAACTGGATGTTGGATTAAGACATAATAGCAATAGTTAGTTTGGGAAGCGTTTTCAGAGATGGGTATATACCACGGTGCATTGACTCAGCATCTTGAGGATCAGCCTTAGAAAGGGTTAAACACCACCATGGTTAGTGGCACAGAGGCACTGGGTTAAATATGCTCAGGGTGGAGTAGCGTTATATCACCTTTCATATCCACAGTGCACTGGACAGAGTCATCAAAGATCTCACCCATGTACACCTCAGAGTGAGACAGCTCGGCTGTTAGGAAAGCCACAAAGAACACAATAAGCTGACTAACCTAAACCATGTCAATGCTCCTAATTTAAAATGGGGTATAAATAATACTGGCACCTTTGTTCATATTAAACTGGATGGTATCGTCTGATGTCCTGGGTCTCTTTATCCCAGTGTGAGGTGCCTCAGATGACTTGAGGATTAAAGGTCTTATGGATTCGTCCAAGTTCGTTTTAGACTCTGATTCAATTCTAGTTTGAGGCAAAATCGCGGCCTCATCTTTTAACTGGTAGAGACACTCAGTGGAATCCGTGATTTCGCATGGCAATGCAATAGGGATCTCTTCTTCAATACATGTGCTCTTCTCAACTTCGGGAACGTCCAGCAATTTCAAAGGTGAAGCTACAGATGATCATTGATACAGGAATACTTTTTACTTGTTATTTAAACTAAAATCCGCAATGGCTATTAAAAGCCAGTGACATACACAAGTTCAGTTGAACAAATGCAGATCAAGAGAGCTGAACACCTACACAGAGCGCAAAGTTGTTAGTTGCCACTCTAAAACAGCTAGTAGATTACAGGCAAATATTCAAAAATCACCTTCATCTTGTACATTAAACTGGATGACATCATCCTTTCTCATACAGTCGTACCGTCCAGACTTGGAGGCCTGTGCTGTCTTGACAGCTAGTGTCCTTCTGGAATCCTCCTTTCTCAAATGAGGTTGACTTTCTGAGATGAGCTCTACTCCATCCTCGTACCAACACGCCTTGGCTGGTGGGTCTGAGATCTCACAGTGTAGATCAGTGGAGTAGTCTGCTTCAAACAGCTGGTCCTTCACAACCTCTGGGAAGGCTGAGAGCGTCACTGGCGGAGCTTTATATGGTTGTGGAATATACATAACATTAATATCTTACAGATTTTAGAGGAATTTCCCATCCTGACTAATCTGTGATGTCTCAGACCTTTGGCCAAGAAGCAAGTTAAATAAAGGAATGCAAAACATGTAACATCATTATCAAACAGCTGCCACATGACAGGATGCAAAGGTAAGAAGCATGTCCATAACAGCAGTGCTATGAGACACAGAAAACGCAATGGGCCTTTTTGGTTAGTTGGCATCTAATGCAGTTTGTGTTACTGGATGAGTGCGCTTCTCAAAAAAAAAAAAAAAGCACAAATCACCTTTGATGTCCACAGTGAACTGGACACAGTCATCAGATGTGCTGCAGCAGTAAAGTCCAGAGTGACTGGGATCTGCTGACTGGACTACCAACATCCTCAATGCTCCCTCATCCTGAATGTCCCAGTCAGTCTCTGGGAGGAGCTCTGTTTCATTCTTGTACCAGTGGACGAGGGCTGTAGGGTCTGATACCTCACAGCAGAGCTCAAGACGGCTGCCATCTTCAATGCATATATTCTTCTCGATTTCAGGGACAGCTGAGAACCGCACCGGCACAGCTACAGGTGATGATTCATAATAGAATCATCAAGATTTTAATAGAGGAAGTTTTTTTTTTCCACATTAAAAGAAACATAAAATACAGAAATCTGTGACACTGAGACAACATTTAACAAATGATGAAAAGATATCTACCCAGGTACTATGAAGGGCTACAAATACCACTGAAACATCATAGAAGAATGTCACAGAAGAACAACACACAAAGCTGTGAGCATTAGTGGCATTAATGAAAGAGGATGGCGAGTTAATTTGTGTTACGTAAGTAATAATAAGGATGGCAGAATCACCTCTGATCTCCACATGAAACTCGACGGCGTCATCTTTTGTTGTGCACCTGTACACACCGGAGTGAGACGGGGCTGCTGTCTGAATGATTAATTTCCGAATGCGACCGTCTGACTGGAGGTCGACTCCAGATTCTATGAAAATTTGCTTCCCGTCCTTGAACCACTGGACCTGTGTGGCTGAGTCTGATATCTCGCACTGCAGAACAACGGCGCATCCTGCTTCAGTGCACATTCTCCTCTCATTGTCTGGGACGGCTGAGAACTGCACTGGTGGAGCTACAGATATTTTAGAGTGGTTTTAAATTCTCGCCTTTCGAAATCCACACATCTAATAGCTCTTCATACAATTTCATTTCAGCAACTAAACAATCTTAAAGGCTGAAAATGCATGCTGCAGTACTAGGTAGCACACAAGGCCATCACTGTTAGTGGCTTGGCCAAACAATATTGAGGAAGTCCTCATGTTGACCAAATGAAAACTAAATCACCTTTGACTTCCACATTGAACTCGACTCCAGCACCCTTTGTCTTGCAGCTGTACACCCCAGTATGGAAATATTCAGCCCTTTGCACTACCAGTGCCCTCTTAGTGTGATCAGACTGGATGTCTAGTCCACTCTGTGGCAGGAGTTTTGCTCCATCTTTGTACCAGAAGACTTGGGCACTTGGATCTGAGAGCTCACACCGAAGTACAATCGGACGACCAGCTTCAACGGACCTGTTTCTCTCAGCCTCAGGAAGCACTGTGAATCTCACAGGTGGGGCTATAGGTGTTTTGATCAATGTTATTTAGAAATTCAACACATTTGTATTTATTAAGACATTGGGATGGTCTGGATGTCTTTCATATTATAGAGCATATTGGTGCAGTCAATCACGCTTTCAAATCAGGTAAACCATGTCAACAGATGACTGTGGTTAGTAACTTTGTCAGTTTAAATTAAGAACATGTTCAACTCACCTTCAACTTCCACATTAAACCTGATGACATCATCAATGGCATCACAGCTATAAACTCCTGAATGGGAGAACTCAGCTGATTGGATGACGATTCTCCTCATTGTTCCTTCCGACTGGATGTGGAGACCTTCTTCCGAGTGCAGTTCAACGCCGTTCTTATACCAGCGGACTAGGGCTTCGGGATCAGACAGCTCACAGTAGAGCACGATTGGATTGCCAACTTCCACAAACTTATTTCGGTCCATCTCAGAGAGGGGAGTGAATTTAACTAAAGGAGCTGCATATTGAAAGAAATATGCCTTTGTAAAGGTATGCATTTATAATCTTTCATTCATTCATCTTTAGGAGCACACAAGTAAAACACAAGCGAGTACTTGCCTTGTATATACAAAGCTGCCGAATCGCGAATTCCATATGCAATGAAGGTGATTTCAGCTCCATTGTCTGTGTCTCGCACTCCTCGAATGCGAAGGGATTGATGAGTACGTGACCGTCTGATGGAAAATCGTTCATCTTCTTGAAGCTGGTTGCCATTCAAA
This sequence comes from Nannopetersius ansorgii, assembly GCA_037974605.1. Taxonomy (NCBI): domain Eukaryota; kingdom Metazoa; phylum Chordata; class Actinopteri; order Characiformes; family Alestidae; genus Nannopetersius; species Nannopetersius ansorgii. Next base: position 17,479,038 of record JBBPDE010000002.1, read on the forward strand.
AACCAGGTGCCTATGACTGATGCAGACAGCTCGATGGAAAAACATGCATCCTGACCCTCTGGCACCAAGGCATCTTGTAGAGGTGCTTGTATTTTGGCCACTGGAACTGGAAGAGGATAGGTGTGGCTGACTGCTTATGTGCATGAAAGAAATTTCTCAAAATGAAACAAAATTCTTCATTGTAGAAG
>JBBPDE010000002.1:17594171-17604269 GCA_037974605.1 Nannopetersius ansorgii
TTAGTACGGAAATATAATTATACGTTGTTTCCTGTTTCTGATTAAGAGATAATGGTTAGTGTACAGGGTACCTGGCTTGCCATAGCAAACCCAAAATCAGTGCTTGGATGTAACTCCAACGTAAATCTCAGCTGTCCTCCAGACAGTCACCGAACTGAATAACGCCCGAAATGCTGTTTAAGCATTGCCCTAAGGCAGAAGGCCTGAAGCTGTTATTCATGCATGTCCCTAAATCGCACAATGGGCCCCTCTGATGAGACAGCACTCCCCTCCACTGTGCCTTTTGCCCAGGCTCAGTGTCCACCTCGAGGGGTTTATAGCCCCTTCGATAGGATTTAGCTGTACGGCCTTGAGAGGGCCACTGAGGCACAAATCAGAGGCTGTGCTGACAGAGAAAAGGCTGCTCCCCCTGCGGAAAGGACCCTCTTCAGAGAGTAAAAAGACAAACATCACATGAGAAGTGGCTGCCATTCTGCTTGTTTTGTGTTTATATTATTTACTTAGCAAGTAGCCAAACATTTAACTACCCACAACATTCAGACAAGCAGGGCAAAAAAATAATATTTCATATCTTATCAGATAATAGCTCACAGATAATAGCACAATTGCTGGAGAATATCTGCATTTGATGTAGAAATAAAACATGTCTAAAAGCAGTTTCCCTGTGTTTCTCTATGGCCTTGCCCCCCTTTGGTAATGTATGGCAAATTACTTGAAATATATAAAAGAACAATGTATTATACATACAGTGGAAAACAGCATTTATCCCAAACTTTTTTTTTCTTCTCAGATAAGTAGCAGTATTGGAAAACCCCATTAACCCTTCTGCAGAGGGCACCAACCCTCGGTTTAAGAACGTCATATGTCCTTTGAAACATTTACAATTATTTTTGTTTTTGTTTTTGGTTTAGATAAGCATTTGCTGTTGTAAAAATTCTGTGACTCAAAGGGAAACTTCTGCAGCAGCGGGGAACCCTCAGGGCCTTTCTTGGAAACTTTTCTTTATACAAGTGTTAAATTTTATTTATTTATCTACATTTCTATTCAAAAGACTGGTGTCTGAACTACTCTTATTTCCCCACGATTTTGTTTGAAAAAAAGAATTTGTTGACACGTCCAACTGACAGCCAATCACATTTCGATTTAGAATGGGCGGGACCAATCGCGAGGAAGAGGTGAGCAGCAGATCAATGTGTTGTTTATTAAGAAAGCACTCAGGACATGCTAAGGAAAATATTTAAAATATCTAACTCAAAATTTAGGCACTTTAATGTCAACATCTTTCATCTAATTTGACCAAAATGTTATAAATAATATTCCGTGTGCAATGTCCTTACCTTAGCTAATAAAAACACGTCGAGCTGCTAGCGGAAAGCAACGTTTTCCTTGTTTTTTGACCATGTTCGGATGTTAGCAACTCTAATAGTGACATCATCCTGTTTCCAGTCCAGGCCATGGTCTCTGACTTGGAAATCAGTCCCCAAAACATATAATTTGCTCAGTGATAGAGTATCCTCAGTAGTGTATGAGTCTGAGAACAAGAGGGCAATCTGCAGCTGGCTGCCGTCTCCACGCAGCTACTGCAGGGCTAAACTTAGTATCTGGTGAGTAATCAGTAAGCACATCCAAATGGTCCACAGACAGTAATAATACAATAGCAGGACAAGATGAGGACTTTAATTACATTGGTGGAAGAGTGGAAGCCACGTCTGGTAGACGTGCTGTGTTTATGCTGTCCCCCTGAGTCACTGAAATGGAGATGTTTCTGTGGATCTACTATGAAAACACCGATTTCACATAGACGTCCAGGCCTGCTGTCTGGTTTACTGTCTTATCTGCATATGTGGTGCTGAGGTGCGACTTTTTAGTGTGTTCCATTACAAACAGCTCCCAACGAGACTCGTGATGGGATTTGTTTACGTATTTACCTAATTATTTTATCTGTTAAATTATTTTATCTTATGAAAAAAATGTCATGCAATAGTATTAGAATTCCTACAAGGTTCTTATAAGAATAAACTGTAAACTCACGCTGTCACTATAGTTTATTAGACTAGCGTAAAAAGACATGTACAGATTATTATACATTATTATAGAAAGTCTATACATCACTGCAGAAATCTTGCAGAAACTGCAGAAACAATGTTCAACAAGGACAGCAGGAAAACGAGGGTGGGGAGGAGTAAAAATGAGGTCTTTATTGTCAATAAAAACCTGTTGTAAAAATGATTGACAGGTGTATCACGCACTAGTTCTCCAGTTTGCATTGTATACATTTCAATTCTCATGATAAACTAATTTATTAATGCTCACACGCCTGTTTGCGTTTTGCTTGCCATGTTAGTTAAACTCAGCTACTGATTTGTGGCAAATTAACTGCCAGATTATGTCACGCCATATAAAATCCTCAAAAACATAGAAAATCTGAAACTGTGAATGAGTGAAGCCCTGTCTTGCCACAGATTGTTCTAATTTGTTGAACTACCAATACCTACGCATAAGACCAACCACAATGTTTTTAATGACAAAATTTGAATACATACTTATCATTTAAAGTGGTTTTCTCCCTACTAGGCATGACATTTAAAGCCTGACAGTACCACAGACCGAATACATTTTTAATGAGATCCCTTCCTGTAATCTTCCAATAGGGCTGCAGTCCCCCATGTGCACTCTAACCTCAGTTTGGACGTTGCATACGCTGAAGAAAATATGGTTTAGGGCAGGCATGCTGCAACAAGACAGCCAACAGGGTACTGTGGAGACTGTTTAAAAATTATTTCGCATTTTTAATATCGTTTCTGAACCTTAACCTTTCCGTCTTTGGTTTCTCGGACATCGGTAGCAGTGCTTTAGAGTCTCTGTGCTTTTGGAGAAGGAAAGGTGTTTTTGGCATTATTTTTAGCTATGGTTAAGTGCTTTCACCATCCCCAAAGCTCCTTAACCCCTGCCCAGTACACACACACACACACACACACACACTTGCCTGGTACCTGCCTAGCACTCTCACAGCTTTCCATGCACCAATATTTCTGCAGCTGGAAACATATCTGATGTGACATCTCCTCCCATCTCTCATACATTTTTTATGAGCCCCTCTCCCTCCTAGTGCTCAGAGAAAGAGAGAGAGAGAGACATGCAAGCTCCATTACTGTAAAGCGAACACAAGTCGGTCCAAAATGCCTGACCCACCTTTACCTGTGTGACGTCCTGTCCTTCTAACACCTTCCCGGGTAAACTCAGGCAGCCTGTGAGGCCCACCGGATGGTCCAGGATGGCCTTGTAAGATTGCAGATGGAAGAAAGAGTCAGTGGGGTGGATGGATGGATGACAGCGGTGGGTGGAGGGCAAGCTGTGCGCCCAGCCTGCATTCCTGCTGAGTCATGATCGGGTGTTTCGCACGGATATGCCATGTGAGGTTGGCCCGAGTCATAATGCTCTCCAGTATTGATAGCACCCATTGATTTTGCTGCTTGGTAAAATTCACTGAGCAGGCTTTACCCGGGGAGGCGCATCCTCTTCTGAGAAGCGGAGATCAGCTCAGGAGTCTCTCAGTCTGGAATAATGCTGGGGTCCCAGGGGGCAATCAGCGTCAGCTGCTGGAAAGGCTGCGAAAAGTTTGTGCACTCAAAGGGTACGGGGATGCTTTCTTCAACACGCAAGCGCCTGCTGGTCCAGAGAGAGCCTATACCTCCGAGAGACCCTTGTCTTTTACACCTTGTTCCATTACTGCCTCACTCTCTGGTGCTGCTCCTTCCTGCAGTTAGATGGGGGAGGGGGGGTACTTGATGTACTTTTCATTTATCATTCTGACAGTTTGCCACTGATCACATATCAAGCTGGGAACTCAAGCTCCCCTATTGATCTTCAGTGTAGAATAGTCTTCATGAAATCAACTCAGTTTTGAGTTTTGCTCATAAATGAGAAAAACACAGTACCTTGCCTGATGTTTAAGGTGCGTTAGCAATGCGAAGTTCATAATTACCCATTACTCACTTTAGTGCAGTGTTTTCTAAATTGCAGGTCGGGTTTGTATTTCCCATGCTTTCTTTTATTTTGTGCCTGATGAAGTCCTCTGCACTTTTCTCCGAAGCCCATCTCTGGGTGCCAGTTCTGCAGTGGAGCATGCAGTGTTATTGTGCTGGGTTAAGTGCCTCACAATCTAATTACTCTAATGTCAGCTGTGGTCTTAAATCACACTTATTGGCTAAGTGCACCGGTTCGTCTGTCCTTCAAAGAGAGGGAGAAGCTTCACGCTGCTCTCGGAGTGATAATTCCGATTGGATGTGAGCAATTGCACTTATTGGCTGGTGTGGGGCACCGGCTGCTCGGTCTCCCATTCGGTGCCACTGATGCGGTTTGCTTGCACTTGATTGGCTCCTGTGAGAGAGTGGGAGGGGAGCTATCCCTTTCCTCCTGGTGCTGAAGCGCGTGTGCATGTAGGGGGACCCTCTACTCTCCCATTATTTGACTGGCTGCAGGTATTGGTGTCTGCCTCTGTGCGTGCGTGCGTGTCACTGCGCGCGCGTGTCTGTGTATGGGTGTGTGTGTGTGTGTGTCTGTGACAGAGAGATAAAGAGAGAGAGAGAGAGAGAGAAAGAGGAGCAGCGTTTCATCTCCCCCCCTCTGGCCTCCCCGTCTCCCTGCTCCCTGTCACTCCGTCCTTCCTTCCCTCCCGGACCACCCTGTCAGCGGCTGCGCCGGCCCGGACCCTCCACCCATCACCCCCTTTGACTCTCCTCACTCCACCGTCCCGCCTTGTCAACTGCAGGTAAGGAGCTGCACAAACATGACTGGCTGCAGCGCTGCTCCAACTGCTCCGAAGGTACTACGGCTTTTCTCTCCTTTTGATCTTTATGGTTTTTGTTCTCTGTTTTTCTATCCATTTCGAATTTTTCCCAAAACTAAAACTCTTCTCCTGTCTTTGCATGTGCTTTTCTCAGGCCTGTCTTTCTTATCTCTGTCTTTTTCTCTCTTTCTGCTTCTTTCTCTCTTTCGCGGACTCTAGAGCACACACACACACACACACGTATACATGCATTAACACTCACACCCTCCCTTTTTTTTTTCTGCCTTTCAAGTTGTCCCTCTGGCGGTTCCTTTCCCAGGGAGGTGTGGAGAGAGAGAGGTGGGGGGATTAGTATCTGTGAGGTCACTCTGCTTTCTAACTCTGCTCACGCTGAGTGTTGCTTACTACTTTCCCTCCTCTATCTGTGACTGTATCTGCACCACTTTAGAGGCACTTCACACTCCCCGGCTTGTAAAAGTGTGTAATTTAGCCCCATTTTGTTGTGGCGTGGTTAAATTGACAGGAGCATAATTCATCTGTGCTTTTATAGGGAATTCATATTATGTAGTTGCACATGAAGCATCTAGTTTGGCCTCAAAGTTGCTCCAGGTGAACATTTTCGGTACGTTGCTAAAGTAAGTTGCTTCAGGCAAAGAATGTACAGCCAAAACAACAGTACAGATGTCATATTTTAAAGAGACACTTCTTTGCAAGCACTTGGTACAGTTTGGAGGGTTTAAAAGACAAACAGCATGACGTAGCAGAAACTGTAATTACTTTAGGACTCGACTATTGGCCTGATCCAATCAAGAAGGCTTTTCACTGTGCACTTCAAACATTAACATGGTCTGTAAAACATCGCAGGCCACAGCAGAAAAAAAAGCTGCTTAGCTCTATGATCTCTGCTACACAGCACTTTGTTGGAATGAGAGTTTTCCAGAAGATTGAAGTGATGGAGCTGTCAATACCAAGCGGGGTTTTTCACTGAGCTCCTCTGATGCTTTGGCTTCTGCACTGAAGTACTGTTGCCCAGGCTACACTGCAAATATTTCAGTGTTTGTCTCACTACTTATCTCATTTAAGTGATGACTAGTGCATCAAGGACAACATTTCCAACATTTCTAAGTTTGTTGTTTTCATTTGACTGCTAACTGACCAAATGCAGTTCATTTAGTTTTGAATTTGTGTCGCCTGGACGTGTTGTCCCACTGAACTGGAATCGAGACTGTGCAGTTCACTGGGTTATAAAGCCGGGGCACTTTGCTAAAGCATAGAGTCTGTTTAATTAGGTTTGAACAGCTGTGTTAAGAATCATCTTTTGCAGTTTTACATGCTCTTTTTGCTGAGATATTCATTTCTCTGGCCTTGACTTCCTCTTTAAAACTGACGCGTACCCTGTAAGCGTCGGGGAGTTTTCTTCGTCGTGTGCATGCTGAGACCATGCGCTTCTTTGCGTAAATGGCCCCGTCTTGTTTTGCAGCGCAGTCCTCATATTATCTAGGGATGCTGGAAGTGTGGAGGCATTGATTAGGCAAGTAAACTGAGAGAAGAACAGGTGTCTTAATTAACACCAATATCCCTTTGCAGCCATCCTGGCCTGTTTCCAGCAGTGAGATAAAGAACAAGTGATTATTCAAATTAAAAGGCTGCTTTTTCATTGTAAGCAGCAGGCAGAAGCGGGCAGGAAGTGGAAGCTGGATCTTAGCAGGGTGACGCATTTTAGCACGTACACATTAAAAACATTTCCAGCGCGGAATTAAAACCCCACCGAGTTAAATGTGTATTCCTACGGTGCCAAATTTGAATCAGTCTACTGTTCGTGGAACTGTGGTGATTGGTGCCACACATCCTGGGGTCATTCTGTCGCTCACTGCTGTGTGGCTGTGTTAAGTCATGAGGGTTTTCTCCAATTTTTTGTGTTGTTTTTTTCTGTGTTGCCATGTCATATTTATTATCATATACTGTGGTCCCACCAATGCGCTAGAAAATACTTTCACTGAAAGCCTCATTTCAGATGCATATATCACGCCCCTTGTTGAATGAGTAATTTATAAGGCCCTCTTTCCCTGCCCCCCTCTTTCCCTTTCTCACATTTCAGCCCTGTCTCCACCTGCGCAAACTGTGGTGTGCCATCATTTATGCGTGTACAAAGGATCTCACCTGACATCACACAAGCTAGCCGACTGCAGGCCTTGCTTTACGCATGCTCAGACCATCATCACATATCTCAGACTATCTTCACATATCTCAGACTATCTTCACATATCTCAGAACATCAGCACATATCTCAGAACATCAGCACATATCTCAGACCATCAGCACATATCTCAGACCATCTTCACATGTCTCAGAACATCAGCACATATCTCAGAACGTCAGCACACATCTCAGAACATCGTCACATATCTCAGAACATCGTCACATATCTCAGAACATCGTCACATATCTCAGAACGTTGTCACATATCTCAGAACGTCGTCACATATCTCAGAACGTCGTCACATATCTCAGAGCATCGTCACATATCTCAGACCATCAGCACATATCTCAGAACATCGTCACATATCTCAGACCATCTTCACATTATCTCAGAACATCAGCACATATCTCATACCATCTTCACATATCTCAGAACATCAGCACATATCTCAGACCATCTTCACACATCTCAGAACATCGTCACAAATCTCAGACCATCGTCACAAATCTCAGACCATCGTCACACGTCTCAGAACATCGTCACACGTCTCAGAACATCGTCACACGTCTCAGAGCATCTTCACGTATCTCAGAGCATCGTCACGTATCTCAGAACATCGTCACGTATCTCAGAGCATCGTCACGTATCTCAGAACATCGTCACGTATCTCAGAACATCGTCACGTATCTCAGAACAATGTCACGTATCTCAGAACATCGTCACGTATCTCAGAACATCGTCACATATCTCAGAGCATCGTCACAAATCTCAGAACGTCGTCACATATCTCAGAACGTCGTCACACGTCTCAGAACATCGTCACACGTCTCAGAACATCGTCACACGTCTCAGAACATCGTCACATATCTCAGAACATCGTCACATATCTCAGAACATTGTCACAAATCTCAGAGCGTCGTCACAAATCTCAGAGCGTCGTCACATATCTCTGAACACCGTCACATATCTCAGAACACCGTCACATATCTCAGAACATCGTCACACATCTCAGGACACTGCCACATATTTCCAGTGATATACTGATATTGATTGCTTTTGCTGTAGCCCCTCATGAAGAAGTGTATCCCTCCTCACAAGTTATGCCAATAGAGCACTTGACTTTACAAGATACTGTTATGTTCTATTCTTACAAAAGTGGATGTTTTTTTCTGAGAGGAAAGTTGTTTTCAGAAATCTGGAGGCTTGTGAAATTTGCCTGTCAGTCAGTATGGATTTGCATTTCAGCAGCTGCTTCCAATAGTGCTTCTCCTTCAGCCCCGTACTCGTGGAATTATGTTGCAAAGCTGGGTGTAGAAAATGAAACCAGCTTATCGCACATGTGGTGTGTTTAAAAATACGGGGCGATTCTTAAGCTGCGCTAAATTGGAAATGTCATCGATGAGGACTAGAATTCTGCTTAAACCACTCCAGATTAGTTTCAGTTGCATATTTACCTCGCCCTGTATATTTTCATCAGCTCCAGACAGATGCATGGCGTGTGACAGGAAAGTTTTGGGGCGAAAGCTATTACTTGCCAGATGACTTTAATTATGTTCTCTCTAACAAGCCCTTTTTTTTTCCTGCTGACGCCCATGCTCTTGAAGCAGCTGGTCGTTTTGTGCTTTTGGCTGTCTTTTTTTTTTCCCCCCTCCTCCGGATCCCATGCTGTCCCAGCTTCCGAGCTGCTGGATGGGCAGATCTTGCAGTATGAATGAACCGTCCCGTTCTCTGGGCTTCCTTTTCACTCTGCGCCAGAACTCAAGTGGGAGCCTGGACCTCAAAGTCACATTTATTTTACTGTTAAAAATTCATAGAGCTCTGGCTGAGCCAAACTTCGCAACAGGATGTTTCGTTGTGTTTGGAGTGTGGGAATGTGCTTTTCTCGCACTTGTTCCATGCGTCCATTTAGTGCTTGCTGAGGGAGAGGCCTGGTTTATTTAGTGTATTACATTTGCTAGATACTGTGCATGAGCTTGTGGGGGGTGTTTATCCCCCCACCCCCACCCACACCCCCCACCCGTTTCTCTTCCGCTCAGCCGTGTAGTAAGTTAACAGCGCCAGGCCCGTGTCATAACTCATAAGAGAATGCAAAGCGCTGCCCTGAGGGGGCTGAAATTGAAATGCTGCACCTTTTCGAAGTTGAGGCCGGAGAGAATTATGGCCGGTGAAATCCACAAGCCCTTTGTCTCTGTGCACAAGCACTCTGCAGTGTAATTTAACCCGCCGATGGGCCGTGAGATCAATCCGGCCCGGGAGCCTGTGGGGGTGGGGTGCATGGGAGCGGGTGGAGCCCATCATCGGCCTCCCGCAGTCTCCACTGGACGGTACGGCCGTTCCCTGCAATAGATGCCCCAGAGAAGATCTTAGAAAACAGTGCAGGTCGTATAAGCCAAAACTGTGGTCCAGGCTGTGTAATTAAGTACCGTCTCCCAGGTGTTAATTTGACCAGTGTAATTACTCCCATTCATTCAGTAGCAAAGGCCTGGGACAGTGTGGAGTCTGTGATCTTGTGCTGCTCTGTTTATGTATACGAGCGTGGAGCTGGTGCTTTTATTACACTCCTGCGACGGTGAGAAAGAGGTGCAGGAGACCCAGAGAAGACCTGTCTTCCTGCCTGCTTCTGGCAATGGATGGGCGAGTTGTTGCTCGATTAAAAGGCGTGCAAGAGTTTGCTGCTTCATGGTAGGTGCAAGCGCAGGGCTGACAGCTTAACCACTGATTATTCAAGGTTCTTAGGATAAGCCGTGGCACTTCAGTGATGAACGCCTTCTCCACTTCTCTCTCTTTCTCTTCTACTTCTCTCACTCTGCTTTTCTCTTTCAGCGTCTCAAGCTTGCTCTTGCTCTTAACCTTGCTTTCTCTGTGTCTCTCTGATTGTGTCCTTGTCTAAATTCTCTCTCCCTCCTTCCCCTTCTCTTTCTCTCTCTCTCTGTTTTTCTCCTTCGCTCTCTCGGTCTCGCTCTTTCCCTTCTGCCTGGTCACTCTCGCTTTCTCTCTTTTTGACCTCATGCTTGCTCTTGCTCTCACCATATTCTCTCTCTCTCTCTCTCTCTCTCTCTCTCTCTCTCTCTCTCTCTCTCTCTCTCCCTCTCCCCCCCCCTCCCTCCCT
>JBBPDE010000002.1:17698881-17709037 GCA_037974605.1 Nannopetersius ansorgii
ATATCTTGTATGAAATGTTTGGATATATAATTTAAAAATAGTAGAATAATGACTATATATTTATGGTGGCTTGGGATCATTTTGGGGGGGGGGGGCTTCAGACCTTTGGCAGAATTAAAATGAGCCATTTTAATTTAGATTACTCTAGATTAAAATTATCTAGATTAATCGTGATTAATTCAAAGATTACCGTGAGATTTATCTAGATTTTAAAAAATAATCTATGCCCACCCCTATTTATAACTTAGTTTTACTTTACTTATACATTTAAAATGAATAGCCCTTTATTTCATTTTTGTTATGTGCCTTCTTGCAATATGCAAAAGATTTTCTAGTGTCTTTCATGGTATAATAATGCTGTTAAGTGAGTACAGTGCACAATGGAGTCTGGTACAAAGGGAAATTGATAATTTATGCAATCTTACTATTTCATCTGTCTAACCTTCACATCATATGTAAAATCCTCATATGTGTTCTGAATGTAAACTTTTCCATCTTTTTTTGCCTCTCCTCTAAACATCCCTTTCACACCTCCACCCCCACTGTCGCCCCCACAGCCCCTCGTAGTCAAAGTGCACATTTCGTCACTACATTTGATGAGCGTTGTGCCCTTCACAGCAGCCCAGTGACAGAAGGAGGGCTACACTTTGGCTCTCAAAGCGATCTGTCTCCAAGCTTATTCTCTGCAAGTGGCCAAGCTAAGATCCAGTGAAGTATGTAGCTGATGAGCGGCTCCACATGGGCTGGGTTTAATCCATGTAGCAAGGACAAGATCAGAGCGACAGATAGGGTTTTTGATCTGAGGCAACCTTCTACCACCTTCTTGAACGGTTAACATTCTGTCAAAACCTTGTAAGACTTCTCTTTGGAAGTGTAAGCCTTCTACTGCAAGAATGGACATTCATAGCCAGATGTTTGCTTTTCGTTTAACTTTTTTTCTGTTAAACGAAATATATTAGGTCCCAGATATTGTCACGGTGCATAGCAGAGCAAATATGGCTTTCATAAATGCCACTGGAATGAAGGCCTATAAATATTTCATGTCAGTATTTGATTGGCATCCTCTTGTCGTGAAGAACATCTGAAAGGATTTCTGAAAGTCAGTGACCACATTTCTATCCCCATTTGGCACTGTTGCCGTCAAAGCTCTCATAGTTCATCTTCTCCGTGGATCTCTGCAGTGAGGCTCTTTACGCCAAATGATGAACATGATATTGCACTTAGCTAGTGGCCTGTTCCAAGAACCAAGTCGAGCTGCTTGCTTAGGTTCGGAGGGACATAATCAGCTAATAGTGGTGCCATAATGGCTTTTTCTGTAATAAAGGTGTGTTTAGACTAACCGCCATCTTCATCAAAACAGCCAATTTGTCCGTGCTTTCATTATTTTAATTCATGAACTCCCTAGCACAGATGTTAATGAGTTTTCTGAGATGTCCCTTTGGTCAAGGGATCACAGCACAGCTTTGCTTTGCATTTCAGCTTGGCTGATGAGAACTGGGCCTGTCCCTCAAGCCCAGTGGTCCTCAAAGCAAAGCATCAGTGAGAGAGGATGGCCATCATACATTCAGTAATTACTGAACATGACAGTTGTTTCTCAATAACACATGTCTTGCAGGTCTATCAACGACAGAGAAAAGTTTGGATGTGAGGAGGCATAGATTACAACCATCAGAAAAGGTCTCATAAAATGGATTTGTAATTTCAAGTGCCATGATGCATGCACACTCCCCCATCTGCTGTATGTAAATTAGCCATTAAAGAGACCTGCAGAGATTTGTTTGGACAACTTTGATGCTCTTCTCTTTCACACTCTGCGGTCTTTAGTGTCAATATGCAAGAGTGTTCTATTGAGTGGATCCGATGGATGACGAGAGGTTGCAGAAAACAATGACAACTTTAAAATATAGAAAGTGCTGCTATATTCTTACCCCATAGAGAAATGTTAAAGAAAATATCAACTGGTGTTTAGCTTCATGCCAGGTGTGAGGATCGATTGTACTTTGTTCAGGTAAGGACATGCTGACACAACATCCACTAATTATGTTAGTGCTGCCAGCTCTGAAATGAGATAAATGAGAACACGTGTTGTTCTCTGGAGGAACTGGTAACACTACATCTCTGCCAGTGGGTGTTCCTTTGGGAAACACAAATCTTTGTTATCGCCCAAACAAAGATTTGTATTCATTGTATTCAGAAGGGGTTCAAATTTGGAAAACGAAAGACAGGCAACAAAGGATTCTATGCAAAAACTGAATGAAAGGGTAGTGGACTGGAGAGTAAAATGTGGCAAAAATGACAACTGGAAACAGGTTGGTCAGGTAAAATAATGGTAAAGTTTATATTTTATATTTTAACCATTAAGAAAATGTGAAAAGATACAATTTTGCCTCCTAGTTATTGAACTGTGGAGCCTGTTACTTCCAGTGAAGGGCAAATTTAATGTTTCAGCATATGAAGACATTTTGACAACACCATGCTTCCAAAAGGGATAGTCCTTTTCTATCCCAGCCGGACTGTGCTCCAGTGTCCATATAGACATATGGCAGGATGAGTTCTTTGTGAAAGAACCTGCCTGGCCCGCACAGAGCCCTGACCTCAACCCAGTCCAATACCTTTGGGATGAACTGGAACGCAGATTGCGAGCCAGGCTATTCTCGTTGAACATCAGTGCCTGACCTCATAAATGCTCTACGGAATGGTGGCCCAGTGGTCAGGGAGTTGCCCATGTGATCAGAGGGTAGTTGGTTTGTATCCCAGGATTGCTAGAGGCATCACTCAAGTACCCTTGAGCAAGGAACTGTCCTCACACTGTCCTCTGAGTGCTGTGCTGGTGGCAGCCCACCACTTTATTTGGTGAATGACTTAGATGCAGAGAAAGAAGTTTACACTGCGTGCTGTGCTGTAGTGCTGTGTTGTAGTGTTCACACGTGACCATAAGGGCCCCCTTTACTTTACTGTACTTACAATGAATGAATGAGCACAAATTCCCACAAAAACTCCAAAATCTTGTGAAAAAAGCCTCCCAAGAAGAATGGATGCTATTATAGCTGCAAAGGGGAGACCAACTCTATATTGAAGTCTCTGTATTTGAGTGCAATGTATTTGAATGCAAAGTCTCTGTTGGTGTAATGGTCAGTCGTCACACATTACACAATATACGCAATAGTATATATTGGTCAATTATTATTTTTACATTGTAAACCCTAAATATGACCCCAAATATGCTCCCAGAACACTTTAAATTTGTGTTAAACTCGCAAATTTAAAATGTATGGGAAAATTTATAATCAGAATCAGAAAACTACATTGCTAAACTACACAAAACTACATTGCATTAGCAGCGTGCGCAAGCAAAACAAACACTCGTACACAAAAGAAACGTTGAAAAAACTCTCTCTACCCACATGTTTAGACAAGGCACAGCTTACTAATACTAAATAAACTGAGATAAGCGTTGAAAGTGGGGCGGGGGGAGGGGGGGTTAAAACACTAAAACACATTTTAAACCACATGCTACATGCTGCAGCAGGTTTCTTCTACTTTTTATGGCGGTTGACAACTTTTCAGTGTATTACAGCCACCTACAGTTCAGTTTTCAGAAAAATCTAACTGTACACAAAATTCAATAATGAATTAAAAAGTAGTGCATTGTGCACTTTTATTTTAGAAGTACTGCAATATGAACAAAAGTGCAACAACATTTTAAACAAATAAGGTGATTTTTAACAGCAGTGTTCCCTTTAACACTGTTACACAGCTGCAGTTCAAATATTTCTGTAAATCTCAACTTATACAGTAATATTATCAAATCAAATATAAAACCAAAGCTATTTGCCATTCACACATTTTATCTAGTTTGTTATAGATAAAACGTGGGAGGGACTCTGAGTCCAAAGCATGGGCGCTGAAACCATGATAGCTTTATAAGCTTTATTATCCCCCTCCTGAAAAACAGCAGAGCCTATTATTTGCCTATTTCTCATCATTATCAGTTTATACATTAAAACTGACCGTATAACCTGAATAAGCTTCAAGGTAGCATTTTTTGACAAGGCAGCATGAATCGATACACTGCTTATTGTGACATCCCCAGTCAGCTGCCGATAGAGGTCGCTGTAGTTTAGTTCATTTTTGTGCCTGTATTTTGAATTAGGGGGTGGTCTCGTCTCTGACAGATGAGATCAGTGAGTGGTTTGAGTTTGTGTTTTTGTATATAAAGCCTGTTTTGTGTATGTTATAGTTGTGGGTTCACCACCGCAGTGGTGTCCGTTCAAGCTCTTGTTTTTGTTCAGTGTTTGGTACATCGTGCCTTTTGTTTTGAGTTAAATAAGGAGAGGGATAAGGAGAAGGTCAGTTTGCTGCAGTGTCTCATTCCTGGACGGGCTCAGCCCTACTGATGGGACACTTAAGTACATATTTTAAATAAAATATATTATTCTGATTATGCATATTATTTGTCTATTTCTGATCATTATCAGTGTTATCAACTATCTACGTTATCATACTATAAACTCTATGAACTGTATACTTCAGGGGAGCATTTTTCAACAAGGCAGCATAAATCATCAGAACACCAAAACGCACGTTTTTTTTTAACATGTACCAGCAAAAACATTTTTCTTTTATCATGGAGAAGCACAAGCAGTCCGTATGTTCAGTTGTGAGGTGAAGCGGTCTGTCACAGTTCGGCCAGTGGCCGGTGAGGGCCACTGCTTTTCGGTTGGTTTTCTGTTCTGTTTTGTTCATGCTTTGG
Organism: Nannopetersius ansorgii; assembly: GCA_037974605.1. Classification (NCBI taxonomy): domain Eukaryota; kingdom Metazoa; phylum Chordata; class Actinopteri; order Characiformes; family Alestidae; genus Nannopetersius; species Nannopetersius ansorgii. The sequence goes on from JBBPDE010000002.1 coordinate 17,703,635, forward strand.
GGTCTTTTATTTTGACACTCCTGTCTGTTTTGTTCATGCTTTGGGGTCTTTTATTTTGACACTCCTGTCTGTTTTGTTCATGCTTTGGGGTATTTTATTTTGACACTCCTGTCTGTTTTGTTCTGCTATCACGTGTCTTGGTTGCATCTGTTTTCCGTTCATGTGTCACATTGCTTTTGAGTTCCACCTGGTTTGTGTTTGCCCCTGATTTCAGTCAGTATATAGGTCCTGTTTGTGTTGTTTTCTCTTTATCCGTCCATCGCCTCATTTTCGCCTTATTTTCCCTGACCTTGTCCTGTTTTCCTGTTTCTCGTTCTTGTTCATAGCGGCCATCAAGCCTGGTTTTTGTTCAGTTTTTTTGTAAATAAACGCACGGCTCAGCATGGATTCCTGCTCTCAGGCATTGTCTGTTCCCAGAGGAAGCTCACGACTGAGGAGGACTAGGAGAAACAAACTTTCAAAAGTAATAAAAAAAAATACTGTGTTAACGCACAATAAAATAATTGTTGGTGTTAATTAAATAATGGCTAGTAGCAGCACACAAAGATGGCTAGTTAAAAGGTGGCTAGTAGCAGCAGACATTGAATGAAAGTTGAACCGTGAGAATGTGCAAAGAGACAAATACTCAGACCTCCATCAGAGAAATGTATTCTTGCACTGTCAGTCGTCATAAGGGAACAGACAGCCTGCTCAGTATGCTAATTCACGAATAAAAGAGATAAGACAGATAGGACGAGAGTCAGTTTCCAGTCCTGCAGGGACAGATCACTTCATAGCTTAGTTTTCTTCTACCTATTACAGTGTTTCCCAAATTCAGTCCTCAGGGCCAGCCTGATAGAGATTTCCTGTTCTAACACACCTGAGGCGTATCGCGGTCAAATTATCAACCCCTTCTTGAGATAAATCAGGTGAGAAAACACAAAACTGAGCAGGGGGTTTTGGACCCAAGCACTTGATTTGGGAATAACTTATTCAGAATATCACATTCAGTTTGAGTTCATTAGCAATGCCTTTGATATGTATGCCTTAGGGAGACATTCTGAATTGTGAGACACTGGTTAATTTCCAGTCTTTAGTCACTTCACTTGATGTCCCCTCTTAACTATGATGGTATGTCTGCACCCCCATACATAACATCATTGATCAAACAACGTGTCACTTCTCGTCCTCTCAGGGCTTCAAGCACAGCTTGTCTTGAGGCTCCGTCGCTCAAGAGAAGAGGAAAACATGCGTCAAGACTCTTCTCAGTCCTGGCTCCCCAGTGGTGGAATTAAGTCCCCCTTGGCAGAGTCGCCTGAAGACCCACCTTTTCAAGGAGCACTTTGCTGACTAACTGTCTCTTTCCTACTGCTTACTTATTTCTAAAAAAATACAAAAACAAATCCTTTCCCTTGACTTGCATTGCTCTTCTCTAGGGCTCATGTATTGTTGGGTGAGGTGTTGGCTAATTATTATTTGGACAGTTGTTGTATAGATGCTCTGACTGCAGTATCTTGGTTAAATAGTTGACTCGGATTTAAGCTGTTAAAGGTAAGAAACAGTTGTGGAATTCTTAAGCACTGATGTACGTCGCTCTGGATAAGAGCGTCAGCTAAATGCCGTAAATGTAAATGTAACTGTGGCTCAAAGGATGGCCCATACAAAATCTATCACCAAGAACAAATCCCACAAGAGACATCAGGGTGAAGTGTCTCACTTAAGAAAGGCACTGGTCGAATGATACACCACCCATCTGCCTTTCATGAGCCATAATAACAGAAACCAAATAAGCCAATAAGCAAAGATGGGGAACATTTTTCATCTACATGCAATCAGATGCTGCATCAATGGCAATGCAAAGTAGACACTACTTGCAGTAGGATAATACCAGTAAGCTCATGTTAACAAGGGACCACTCATGCAACCCAGGATCTTGAAGCTCCAACACCCACCCGGCTGCACACCAGCAGTCCGAGCAGTCCAATTAAAGTCACTTCTCTGAGAGCAAGGTATCAGAATCCAGCTGTTCAGAATGTACTACTATTGCATGATTTGCAAGAACAAGACCTTGATCTGTTTCTAACTACATGAGAATCCCCCATGCTCAGCCCACGCCCTGGCAGTCTGCAGGAAAAAACATTTTTCTTCGGTTTACACGAGCTAGGAAGTATATTGTCCTGCCCCATAAATGTCACTGTGGACATTGGAATGCAGTATTGATTGTCAGAAATGAAATCTCAGGAACTGCATGGAGAGGGGGAGGGGAAACACAGAGATAGAAATAGAGCAATACATGGTGAGGACCAAGAAGCCTTTTGAGCAGAAAGCATAGCGGGCCAGTCTTTAGGCTTCTTGCTCCCTCTGGATTTCTATGATTAGCTACACAACTTCTGTTTTGATAACTCTATTGATTGACCCTGTTTTTATCATCTAATGACCTCTTCTGCATCAGCCCAATTGGACTCGGTCAGTCACTAGGTAGCGTGTCGACAGCACAAGGCTATTTTTAGCCTCCTGCCTCCACCTCCTCCAATGAACAAGCGGTGGCAATTACTCCGGTGCATAGGTGCCTTTGCTGCAAGTGCTCATTCATGTGTGTTATTATTAGGCCTTCTCTAAAAGGGCATGATATGCAATCCCTTTATGGAATATGCAGCATGTCACTGACATCAAATTCCATTTATGACAGTTTCCCTTTAAGGTTATCTGTTTCCATTAGAAGCCCTGAAGGCTTGTTTGTAACAGTTTAATAAAAAAAAACATATAATTAAAAGATTAGACTTCTTGTGGCTCCCCTTGGTTAAGTTTCAAACAGGATTCTTATAAAAGCTCTTGAAATTAAATCAGCTGTGTTCCTTCACCCATTTTAATCAGCCATTCATGCATGTATGGCTTTGAGCATAAAGCCCCAACCTATTGATGCAACCTATTTAAGTGTACAGACCATGTCAATGTCACTGGCACTCTAATGATTTTGGTATTTTACATACACGCTCACACAGATAAAAGCCTGTAATCAGGGCTCAGTATTTGAAAAGGGTGGGGGGTGGTGACAGGGAAAAATGACAAAAGCTTAAAACCTCAGGCTTCAGTCTGAAATTCAAGCAAAGCAAACACTGGGCTGCATTTTTGATGGACCTGATCACCACCCCCACTGAAGAACCTGAAAACACAGCAAACACCCTGAAAAATTTAGCTCACAATATTGGGGGATACTGTTATATTAACTTGAATAAAATGTAAAAAAATATATATATATAAAACGAGGCCCTGCAGCAGCGGAACTAGACTAGTTTGGTGATGTCACTACCAGAAATGTTGCTGAAACTACAGTGTTATATGGGAACATTAGGCCTGGCAGTCTAAATATTGTTGGTAAATGCTATAGATTAGTTACCAGATAAATAAAATAGCGATTAAAGAACCAATATATCAAAAGGCACCAGCAAATTATCTAGCATTCTGTAATGTAAGTAGTTGTCTAACGGTTTCCATTCGGATGAAAGATGGTTACTTTTGAGAGCTGTGCATTTAGCCAGAAACAGAAAACAAAAACAGCTAAGGGTGATGATAGAAGTTAGATTCAAAATCAGTATATAAGTGCAAAATATCTGCAATATAAAATGGGTGGTTAATGGAGTCCACCATTTCTACAGTTTGACTGCTACCGGTATTCCAACCACTTTATTCTCATTGTTCCACTGAAGCCCACTGATGACTGCATCACATCAGTACACGTTCATGAAAGCCTTTCTGTTACACACTTCGTCCCCCACGCAGCTATCCTAAGGTTTTACATTTACATTTAAGGCATTTATCAGACGCTTTTATCCGACTTTCATTCTGTACCTACAGGGGGCAGTCTCTCCCTGGAGCAACTTGGGGTTAAGGGTCTTGCTCAGGAACCCAGTGGTGGTCTGTTGAAGGCAGCATTCAAACCCATGACCTCTTGGTCTGGAGGCAAGTATCCTACCCACTGAGCTACCTCCACCCACAGGTTCACACTGATGACTATCTTCATAGACTATGTATCTTTAATGGAATATAACCATGTCCCTGTAGGTCACAGCTGAAGTCAAAGTGTCTTGTTGACTATAAAAGAGAATAACCCCCCCCCCTGATGTATATTGATGGATTAGCCAAGGGTAATGTGTTCTTACACTGTTGTAGTGTAAAGAGTCACATCTATCTGTTATTGCAAGGTCTGGGTGTAGAAAAGGGGAATGGACTCTATTAAATTAGAGTGCTTTTGTTGGGAGGATGAATTAGGTTTGGAAACCCTCAATGGTGTCAATAGACAGTTATATTGCTTAAAACCTCAATTAGATTTCAGATGGTTTGGCTAGACACATTTGTGGAGCAAAGCTCTTTTCTGGATGTGGGGCTAAATTGGTTTGTCTGCTGTGGCAACACGCCCTGGCTCATTTGAAGGGCTTCCTTCAAATCCATCCAAATCAGTGATTTAGGAAAATCAATGGCAAGGACGTCTTCGCTTACATTCATTTGCTTGTTCTGCTTTATATAACGGAATTACATTTTTAACTCAGTGAAAACAATAACATCTTTTTAGTCTGCTAGCCTGGCACACAAAATGACCTGGACTGGAACTGGAACGTTTGAATCATAATAAACACAGAGAAAACTTTCTTATGATAATAGTTCAAATCATCCTAATGCCAAAGAGCTTTTGGGCTCTGCATGCTTTCTCTTTCTTTATGACCAAGAGGTCACGGGCAGACATATGTGTCATATGTTTAGACAGAATCGAGACCCTAGAGAGCATAGAAAGAGACCCTTCAGACCGTTGAGCAACTCATTGCATTGGAAACAACACTTTAGAAACGTAAACACAATCACGTATATTTACATTAGTAATGGTCTTCCGATTAAACAAGAATCAAACTGTCTATGTACAAGAGTGTACCAAGCTTTTTTGGGTCCCAACTCTGGTACATTGTTCGATTGCCTTATTCATTCATCATCAAATGCCTGTGAGTAAAATCCTATTAGCAGGGCTGTAAGTCCCGCCTCGGACTCGAGGCATTTTTGTCTGTGGGCTCTGACATGTTGTGAAGTTGCTGGTGTTTTTACACTTTACCATCACTCTCAACAGATATTGTAGTTAGCCTTGAATATATTAAAAAAAAAACAGCAAAAAAGTCATATTTCTATGTGGCGGCCAATCCATGCCGAAATCAGGCCACAGGAAATTAACCCGTTTAATTTCAAATTTTTCCCTGCAAAATAAGTGCATGCATTTTACTCCTTAGACATCCCAAACACGCAATATGTTTGAATTTTTAAATTTTTTGGTGGTTATGTCAGTGAAAATGTAGGTTTTATACTACATAGTCTAAATTTCACCTATTTTGACCTATTTGACCTATTTACTCCCACTATGTGGTACATGTGTAGGGAATGGGT
>JBBPDE010000002.1:17778985-17792408 GCA_037974605.1 Nannopetersius ansorgii
AAGAGCTGCACACTTATGGGAACTCCTGCTGCAGAGTTGGGAAGAACTTTCTGCCAAATGAACATTGAGACACTGAAGCGCTTGAATTTCAATACAAACAACCAGAAAACATGGGGGGTTCTAAAACTTTTGACCGGTAGTGTATACTGGACACTGTAGCAATTGTAATTGTAGTTTACATCTGTTTCCCATGCATAATTTGTTACTGATAATACAGACAATGTAGCAATTGTATTTGAGATTATAGTATCTGTTTCTCTCCATCTTTTGTAATAACACGATATAAGAATCTTCTCATATTTATTTCCCACCAAAGATTATGCATCATTTGTTACTGATAACACAGTGTGCTAAATGTAATTGAGATTATAGCCCATAATTTTCTCTGCATCATTTGTTGTTCACTTGACCCTGTTCAATGGCCTGGACCCCCAAAGGACAACCAATTAGCAGGTGTTATTTAAGTGGTGGATTATTCTCAGCACAGCAGTGACACTGGCATGATATTGTGCTCAGCAGTGCTACTGGAGGTCCTGCTGGGTCCTGAAAACTAATGAATGTCAATGATTACGTCACATAACTGCCAATAGACATCTCAAAATCAAAATAATCAATTCACCAGTTTCTACTGTGCATCTCTACAGAACAATGCACCAACAGTCATTTTTGTCAAGTTAGAAATAAAACAATCTTATAGATAGACATTTGAATTATTCATTCTATAATGATCTACCACTGTATCATTCTGGGCATAGTTAACATTTCCTAATTGTGTTCATGTTTTAATACCTTATTTACTTATCAAGTAATTGTGAAAATGAACATGAGAACATTTACATTTACGGCATTTATCAGACGCTTTTTAAGCGACTTCCAATTCCTAACTACAGGGGGCAGTCTCTCCCTGGAGCAACTCGGGGTTAAGGGTCTTGCTCAGGAACCCATTGGTGGCGTGCTGAAGGTAGGATTCGAACCCAGGACCTCTTGGTCTAGAGGCAAGTATCCTACCCATTATGCCACCACCACCACAACGATATAAAAATCATCTCATATATTTACCCTCCACCAGAGATTATTTCCGAACTTCCGAATGCTAGTGTAAATCATTTTAAACTGGCAATCATTTACTCCTTCTGAACTGTAATATATAACTTAGGTTGTAAACTCTTCTGGTTTGAACTTATGTAGATACATATGTATATCTGATCTATTTACAGAACAAACATTGAGTCTTTAGATGTCATTAACATTTACAAATTTGCTATTAAGAAGAGCGATATTAGTGAGGATACAGTCGGCCTGCTGACTACCAGGCTGTAGGTGATTTTCAATCTCCTCCAGCAGCTCAAAGTCTGGCAGCATTAGATGTCTTTGTATAGAGATGTTCTGGTACTGGCCATCTTGGGCTAGTGGATTCTTTGTGTCGTCTGAACCGAAAAGGACCAGGGCCAACTCATCCTTGTTTTCAGCAAATACCTACAATGTTCACAAAGTCATGCTCAGATTCTCTGAATACACAGTGTACATCAGTAAGTAACTATTAATATTAAAGTATTTCGGTAAAGCAACATACCTGCCGCTGGACAACTTTCTGAATGACCTTCTTGGCTTGCTCGAATGGTGGTTCTTCACCAGGAGCTGAGTTGCTCGTGGAGAAGCCCACGTCCATACAAAGGACCAAGGCTGACTGTAAAGAGTGAGATTAGCCATATTATAAACCCATGCGCATCCTCCTACTGGCCAGTGTGATGAATGAGTGAAGCTATATTTAACCACACAACTACTTTATGCACCAGCCAGTTTGGGTATGATATAACCAACACATCACACCTACTGCACGAAAACTTCTGGTTATTATTTTATGACATATGTTTTTAATGTATGAACTCTGAATGCCATTGTGTCTGAGGTGAAAGCAGGCTTGTTCGGACATACACTATATTGACAAATGTACTGGGACGTCTGTTTTTCCACAGTTTGGGCTAGGTCGCCTTCTTCTAGTGAAGGGCAAGCTCAATGCTTCAGCATACCAAGACATTTTGGACAAAACCATGCTTCCAACTTTGTAGACACAGTTTGGTGAAGGTCCAAAAAGACATGGCTGGATGAGTTCCATGTGGAAGAACTTAACTCAACCCCATCCAACACCTTTGAGACAAAGAGGAGCAGAGGCTGTGAGCCAGGCCTTTTCGATCAACATCAGTGCCTGACCTCATAAATTCTCTACAGAATGAATGAGCACAAATTCCCACATAAACTCTAAAATCTTGTGTAAGCCTTCCTAAAAGAAGAAAAGCTGTTATGGTTGCAAAGCGGTGACCAACTCTGTTTAAGTATATGTATTTTAATGCAATGTCATTAAAGGTCCTTTGGAATTTTTTTTATGGCTCGCAAGACTGCCAGTAAATCAGTGTGTGATGTGTGATATAGTAAAATTATGGGTTCTGGATCATGATTGGCTGGTAGTCCCCCTGTGTTGGCGTAATGTGCAGGCGTCCCAATACTTTTGTCTATGTAGTGTATTGTCCTGATTTTAAAACGCTGTGCAGCCTAAAGTTTCCTCTAGCTGCACTAATGAGGTTCACCACTGGGAGGTGCTAAATTCTGTCCCATTGAAGAAATGGACAAGTTACAACATGTCTGGCTTTGCCTGACCGAAATATGAGTTACTGGAATAGCTCTTATCTCATGTAGAATATCAGGCTAAATTATTATCAGTATTAATGGCATCTTAATTCCAAACCATGTTTGTTCTATAATGAGTAAACTGGATACTGTCAAGTTAGAAAGAGTGACAAAGAAACAGTTGTCTCCATATCTGGGTCTTAAAAACATAACTGATCCAATGAGATGTATTTATTATTATCAAATAATAAATACATCTCATTGGATACTTTCTCTTGTCCAATTATTACTGTAAACTAAAACATGTTCACCAGCTGAAATACAGATACAACTTCACTTTCAAAATATTTATTTCCAATAAAAAATCTGCATTAAAATAAAAGTGTGCATTTATAACAACATTTCCAGTTTAAGGGTTTTAAAATGAGATTTGGGGAAATTAGCTTTTTAAGATCAGACACACAAACACAGAGAAACACATACAGCTCTGCAAGATATCACACACAGACACAAAAATACAGATACCCAGACAAACATACTGTACTCATGCACACACAGCTCTGCCAGATCTCTCTCACACACACAAAGTGCCGTGAATCTATCAAGCCCTCTCTAACTCCTCAGACAGTTCGAGTCTAAAACAGTTGGACTATAGGCTCGCCCGCAGGTTAGCATCTATTCGTGTGTTTTTATAAATACAAAATTGTTTGTTTTATTTTCTTGATTTACCTTAGACGCTCTCGCCATCCCGCCTGTTTTACACTGTTATGGGTCCGGAGAGAAACTGCGAGCGAGACACAGTGTTCCACTCCCATATGTTCCCAGCGGTGGTGTGCAAAACTGCAAAATGTTATCTAGGCACAATATACACTATAGCCTATGGACAAAAGTATTGGGACGCCTGACCATTACACCAACAGGGAATTTAATAGCATTGCGTTCAAATCTATATATAACTGCTTCTACTCTTCCTGGAAGGCTACCGTATTAAATTCAAAATTCTCCTCCTTGCTTTCAAATCTATAAATGGCTTAGCTCCCTCCTATCTCTCCAATCTGCTTACCTACGTTCTTCTGATTCTGGCCTTCTCACTGTCCCTCCGTTCCTTTGGTGTGTCAGTGCACCAAAACTTTGGAACTCCCTGCCACGCTCACTCCGTTCTGTCAACAACATCTCAGAATTTAAATCATTACTCAAAACTCACCTGTTCTCTGAATGCTACACCTCTGATTTGTAAACTGACTGCTCTGTATTATTTACCCGTCACATTTTTCTGTCATTGTTCCTTGTTCTCTCCAGTTTGTTGTGTCTGGCTTTTGTATATTTGTTATTTGTCTTTTTTATCACTATATGCATTGTAAAGCGTCCTTGAGCACTGGAAAGGCGCTATATAAATAAAAATTATTATTATTATTATTCCACAAGATTTTAAAGTTTCTGTGGGAATTTGAGCTCCTTCATCCTGTAGGGCAGGCCTATTCAAACAGCGGCCCGCTGTGGCGTATTAATGAGTCTGTTAAGTGCGCTATGGAAACTAAAATGTTCCGTCCTTTTGTGTCGACCCAACTTCCAGAGACAGAATGACACTGCATGTCTGTGCACACTACACAAGCCTGCTGCTTCCCTGGGTATGCACACAGTGGCAGCGAGGATGACGATGTCACTCTTCCTCCAGGGCAAATCTTAGCCAGAGAGGCTTACATTCAAATGTGATTTGTTATGCACAGCTTAATGCGATGCAGGAACAAAGAAGAAACGGCAGAAAAGTTGTCATTAAGTGAAATTAATATTCATACATGATCAATATTAGGACTCACTCACTCATGCATTTTAGCTGATATTAACAGTCTTTCTCTCATAATGAGGGTCAGAGTAATTATTTAATCAATAATTTACTTATTTTTGTTTTAATGTTTGCAGTCAGTAAGGAGCGGTTCAGGATACATTTCACTGTGTGTTGTACTTGTATGACTGCATGTGACAAATAAATAAAGAATCTTGAGTATAATAATATGACCGTCTATAATATAAGCATCATAATAGAAGTGAAATTCTACACATCAGCACATCCAAAAGCTAAAAGCATTGCTAAGTTGCAAAGGTGCTATATCTTCATGTGGGACTAGTAATTACAAAAAACAATAGCATATTCTGAATCAGAAGAATATTTTTTTGCACTGAATTTGGTGTAAAAAGTAGATTTTAATAATATTCTGAAAATACATCATATTGCCTGTTCATAATAATAAAAAAGAGCAATTAATTACCAAAACAGTTCACAAAAGCCCCTCACAAAAAGTGCTTTCCCTTTCAAATCAAAACTGATTTACAGGATATGGCTTTAGAGTTCAGGGATTACTGAAAGGCTTTTCCTCATATTTAAGCCAGAATGGACTTCGATTTGGGAAAGACTTTCCTGGCAACAATTGCCAATAACCCAGACATGCAATCTGTAAAAATAAATAGAATAAAAATATAATAAATATCATAAATACACAGATAAAGAGCTGAGTTTGATACATGAGAAACCACAAAGTGATTGTAAAACGAAAACAATGCAGTTCAGCTGAAATTACATGGAGAACGCAGGAGCAGAATAAGGGTTTATCAGGAAACTAGTGGCTAAAGGCTAAAAATAATGAAGTTCTCAAAGACCGCACTCTCACTTACAAACCTGTGATTGTGGGTTTATATGTGTATGATACAAACATGACTACATATTCTTACATCACATCACACAAGCAATAATAAGACGCATACACCTTGATCAGCCCCAACGTTAAACGTCACCTGCCTAATACTGTGCACGTCTTCCTCGTGCTGCCAAAACAGCTGGCATGGACTTTAAAAACCCTCTGAACCGACTGCTGTATCTGCACCAAGACATCAGAAGCAGATCCTCCTGAAAGCTGTAAGGATTAGGTAGGACCTCCATGGATCAGATACTCAATCTAACAAAGATATTGAGGATTTGAGCACCAAGTCAGTATCTTAAGCTCTTTGTCATGTTCCTCAAACCATTCTTGAACATTCTTGCCCCTGTAGTGGGGCGGGGCAAATGATCTTGCTGTATGTGACCACTGACATTATTCATCCACATACAGTGCCTTGAAAAAATATTCATACCCCTTGAACTTTTACAGTTTGACACCGTATAGACACAAACGTAAATGTTTTTTTATTGAGATTTTCTGTGATAGACCAACACAAAGTAGCACATAATTGTGAAGTGGTACGGAAATGATACATGGCCACTTCTCGTCCTCTCAGGGCTTCAAGCACTGCTCGTCGTGAGCCTCCGCCGCTCAAAAGAAGAGGGAAACATGCGTCAAGACTCTTCTCAGTCCTGGCTCCCCAGTGGTGGAATGAACTCCCTCTTCTGGTCCGAACGGCAGAGTCCTTCACGGCCTTTTCAAAATTTTAAGAAAAAAAAAAAAGTAAAGTGTGGCATGCATTTGTATTCAGTCCCCTGTACTCTGATACCCCTAAATAAAATCCAGTGCAATCAATTGCCTTCAGAAGTCAACTAATTACATAATCGGTTCACCTGTGTGTAATTAGGGCTCATACGAAATACACCTGTTCTGTGAAGGCCTCAGTGGTTTGTTAGAGAACATTAGTGAACAGCATTATGAAGACCAAGGAACTCACCAGACAGGTCAGGGATAAAGTTATAAAAAAATATCCCAAGCTTTAAAAAGCTCAAGGAGCACTGTTCAATCCACCATCCAAAAAATGGAAGAAGTATGCTACAACTGCAAACCTACCAAAACATAGCCGTCCACCTAAACTGAAAGACCGAGCAAGGAGAGCACTGTTCAGAGAAGCTTCCAAGAGCCTTGGTTACTCTGGAGAACCTGTCAACTGGACAACTGTAAGTTGTGTACGCCAAAAATCTGGCCCATATGGAGGAGTGGCAAGAAGAAAGCCGCTGTTGACAAAAAGTCCCGTTTGCAGTTTGCCCTTGAGCCATGTAGGGGACACAGAAAACATGCGGAAAAGGTGCTCTGGTCAGATGTGACCAAAGTTGAACTTTTGGGCCTAAATGCAAAGTGTGGCGGAAAAGGAACACTGCTCAGAACACACCATCTCCACTGTGAAACATGGTGGTGGCAGCATCATGCTGTGGGATGCTTTGCTTCAGCAGGGACAGGGAAGCTGGTCAGGGTTGATGAGATGGATGGAGCTAAATACAGGGCAATCCTGGAAGAACACCTGTTGGAGGCTGCAGAGGACTTGAGACCGGGAAGGAGATTCACCTTCTGGCAAGACAATGACCCTAAACATACAGCAAGAGCTACAATGGAATGGTTTAGATCAAACAATATGCATGTGTTAGAATGGCCCAGTCAAAGTCCAGACCTAATCCTATTGAGCATCCGAAATAAGACTTGAAAACTGCTGTTCACAGACACTCTCCATCCAATCTGGCTGAGCTTGAGCTATTTTGCCACGAAGAATGGGCAAAAATGTCATATGTGCAAAAGACTTGTAGCAGTAAAGTTGCAGCGAATGGTGGCTTTACAAAGTATTGACGCAGGGGGGCTGAATACAAATGCACGCCACAATTTTCAGATTTTCATTCGTATCATTTTTATACCACTTCACAATTATGTGCTACTTTGTGTTGGTTGTATTGAGATCACAGAAAATCTCAATAAAAACATTTAAGTCTGCGGTTGAAAGGTGTCAAAAGGGGTATGAATACCCAAAACATCCCACTCCCTCTACCAGCTCGCCTTCTTCCCACACAGCATCCCGGTGCCATTTTCTCTGCGGATATGTGATGCACACGCAACTGGCCATTCGCAAGATGTGAAAGAAAAAGTTATACATCAAATCAGGCCACTTTCTTCAGCTGCTCCATTGTTAAGTTCTGATTCTCACATGCACACTGTAGACACATTCAGTGGTGGCCAGGAGTCTGACTGGTCAGAGGCTGGGCAGAGCTGTTCTGACACCTTTCTATCATAGCCAGCCTCGACTTTTTCTGCAGTTTGTGCTATAGTTGCTCTTCTGCGGGACAGGATCCATGGACAAGCCTTTGCTCCCTTCACACATCAGTGCCTCATCAGTTCACCAGTCATCCTAACTGCACACCAGAGCCTGCTGTTTTGAAGATGCACTGACCCAGTCTTCCACCCATCACCGTTTAGCCCTTGTCAAATTTACTCAGATCTTTACATTTTACTCATTTTTCCTGATTAACTTTAAGAACTGGCTGGTCCTTCCTGCCAAGCATATCTCAACTCTTGACAGGTGCCACTGTAACGAGATGATGTTAGGCCTCGTCCACACAGACGTCTGAATCAGGTGTTTTTCTGCTCTTGGTGTCAGGTGAGCGCGGACTGAGCACCGACTGTTTTTCTGCTCATTAGAGCGAATCAAAGTACCCACACAGGTGTCCCTCACCTGCGTTAGGTCGAATGCACGCTCGGGTGGCGTCAAATCAAAGCTGCAACATTTTTCAGCCATCTATTTCCAGATAAACGCACAGAAAACACCGCCATTGCATTTACATGGCGTTCATTGACATTCTGGAGGACCGAATGTGTTCCATGATTCTTGTCCCGTGAATACTCAACATCAGAGTCACAAGCTTTTCCTGCACCCGCCTCACACACCAGATCAACATTCTACCCTCTTCCACCTTCCCCGTCAGAATAATTACTGCCCCCACAGGAAAATACACAAATCTACAAATTGGGCCGCAGGCTGATGTGAAACATCGTCAAATGAATGTTAATGTAGAAATCAATCGAGCACAGCCACAAAACGCAACCAAAACGCACATGGAGTTCAGAGCGCATTCATTTATCCACGATTCGACCGTCCGTGTGGACAAGGCCTCAGATATTTCCCGTCAGTGGTTTTAATGTCGTGGCTGATCAGTGTACAAACAAACTCTAAACAACAGACTGGGGATGAACTAGCTTGTCCTTTTCTACCAGACGATATTCATTCACTGGGACATGTTTTCACACAGAGGACGTTTGCAGGCTCTCCCCAAGAGCTTTCCCCTGCAGACTCCCAGATATGGTGTCTGAGTCAAGTAACTCTACAATACTGTATGGAGAGCAGTCCTCCAGCCCCAGTTTCCCACAGGCCCAGCCGCAGAAGCCCTTCTCCAAGTCCCTCACCGACAGCCACCACTCACTAAATGCCCAGGACACCTGAACCACAGCTGAATACAACCCGAGAGACAACGAAACCAGCATTATAAGCATCGGGTAGAAGATGATGAGAAAGGGGCAAATGGTGATTTTGTGCCAAAACGTCCTCTCCTCATTGTACACCAGGAACACATTGTACCAGGTGAGCGTGCCATAGTAAAACGAGGTAATGAAAGAGAGAAGGAAGATTATGGGAGCACATGAGAGACTCCACAGCACCACATGAGGACCCTGACAAATCCCCAAACCGCAAGAACGTTTAGCTCCTTCTCCTGCTTCACATTCTGCATCTAGACGCTCTTTGGACTTGGCCATCTCCCGCAACTCTTTCTCCGTCAGTGTGACGTGAATGTCCACCATTTGACCTTTCTTCTTCCCACGTGTGATTGTGCCAGTTAGCGTCACGTAACGGCTATCAGGAGGTAGGTTCCAGCCTCCTGGAAAATACAGAGGAAAGAAGAAAAACAAAACCATACATTACAGAAAAATGGTTGGGACAGACATGACAGTTTCCATTTACATTCATTCAATTTTCATTCAATAAAAATGTATTTCGGGAGACAGATGGGAGAGAGAGCGGGCAAGCAGTGAACCACAGCTATTAGAGCTAGACTTTCAACAGCCCAGAAATGTCACAACCCTGTCAAAAATACATACATCTTTACACATCCACAACACAGTATTACTTTTATTTCTAACAGTCCTTTATACGAACAGACATTTAGGACCCAGCCCTGAAGGCCAAGAGTGGCACTATTGGTCTCATCCATTAGAAAATATGATGGGGTAGTTCCCCAGTCACTTCCAAAGTTTGTTATTATGCATAAGGTCTTGTAGCCAATTCCAGCAGGACTTACTAGCAGAAGAGAGATCTGAGAGCTGTAAATAAAAGGTAAAAAGTGAAATAAAAAAAAGTCAAAGTGAAGTGTATCTTTGGCGTTTTGTGTAGATTCAATGAAAGAAATGGGAATGTTTTACTGTGACGTGCTGCAAAGTGCCTGAAGTTACAAGGTCTTAGATGATGGTGTTCCAACCACTGAGCATTCAGCTCCACCAGTATACTGATCATAGGCCTGATTATCTGGAATCACCTGCTCCCGTTTCTTCACCGCTTCAGACCTTAAGCGGTCACTGTAGGTCACTGTGTGGTTTGACAAATACACTCCTCTGAAACTGGTCTTGAAATGAGACCATTCCGAAAGTCCTTTAGGAAGCCTGGAGAACTGTTCATCAAGACTACATTAAAAATACAAGAAAGTCTGGCCCATTTCAAAGCAAGATGTGAAGAAATGAAGGCTTGCTTGAGACTTTTACACTCTACTGTATACTGAAGAATCACAGATATAATATTGAGTGGCAATGGAGTAGCAAAATGGTCCAAACAATATTTGTGTTGCGCATAAAAAAAAAAAAAATTTAAATTAAGAACACTTAAGAACATGCATGGTTTATTCATCACAACAGTTCCGTGTTAAATTATTCAGGATGAGCAGCCCGTTGTACAGAAATAGAAGCAGTAAAAAAAAAGGAAAAAAAGTGACCACACATGACATTACCTTCACTTGTCGGGGTCGTGAGAAATTTGGCTCCTTCCTCCGGGCTTCTCTCTGTACCATCCATATCTCCTCCACGCTCCTCTCCCTCTATTCTCTCTGTATCTGAGCGATACACAATGATGGACTCTGGTCTGGGCTCTCTCTTCCTGCGTTTCCTCCGGGTGCTGGTTCCAGCATTTCCTTCCTCCACGGGGGCCCCGGAGGCATCTGACCGTATGGAGGTTAGCGGGGGGCTCTCTCCACCTGACTGCTCAACTTGCTCCATGCTCCAGCGGTGAAATCACTTATATATATTAATAAAGCCTCTGCAGGAGCTGAATGGGAGGGGAGGGATGGCTACTTGCCTTCCGGCATGATGATCCTGTGAAGTGTACAGAAAAAACAGAGAGAGGGCACAGTTTGCTTCAACAGGACAAGGAGGGTTGAAAGGAAAGCCTGCAAGGTCTGACGGCAGGGACAAGCCTTGGCAATACAAGACCATACAATATATGGACAAAAGTATTGGGGAAGCTGACCATTACACCAACAGGGACTGAAATGACATTGCATTCAAATATGTAGACTTTAATATGAAGTTGTGCCCCTTAATACTTCCACTCTTGGAAGGCTTTCCACAATGTTCGTACTGAACATTGTCTTGTCGCATTATAACTCTTGTGTTCTTTTTCGAGTTTTCTGTCCTGTTGCACTTGTGGTTGTGTTCTATTCTGTTCTTGTGTTGCACCACGGTCCTGTAGGAATGTCGTTTCATTTTTAGTATGCACTGTGTGTGTGTGTGTGTGTATAGCAGAGATGACAAATAAAACCTACTTGACCAGGTTTTGGAGTTTCTGTGGTTAATTTATGAGGTCAGGCACTGATGGACAAGAAGACCTGGCTCCCAATGTCCGTTCCAGTTTATCCCAAAGGTTAAACTGTTGGATGGGGTTGAGGTCAGGGAACTGTAAGGGCCAGTCACGTTCTCCCACACTGAACTCATCCAGCCATGTCTTTATGGAGGTTGCTTTGTGCACTGGGACACAGTCATGCTGGCATAGAACTGTGCCCAAAAAGTTGGAAGCATGGCATTGTCAAAAATGTCTTGGTCTGCAGAAGCATTAAGATTGCCCTACATTAGAAGTAAGGGGCCTAGAACAAACCCTGAAAAATATTTTTTCTAATACTTTTGTCCACATGGTGTATTTTGACAGGGGTATGAATAAAATCCAGATTCTAAAATCTGGCAAGGGGCTAAAAAAAAACTTTACAGTTTAAAAGACATGCTACAAGTCATGATTCCTTCAGGCATAATGGAAATGTGTTTAGACGACACCCTTTCCCGTTAGACGGAGCTCAGCTGTAAAGACCTATTGTTACAAAGACAAGTCGGATACAGCCGAACAGACACAATACAGCAGCATTCGCCGCATATAACAGCAAAAATGCTTCTCTCAAAAAATCTCTCTCTCGTCCATGTGTCCAATGATTTTATTAAGTCTACGTCGCTACGTGCATGTGGAAATGTAAGAAAAACACAGCCTTTAAAGCCGATGGTCTGTTTTTCCAGCTGATTCCCTGGTTAATCACACCCCACCACGGATCTGCTGAAAACAAACACAAAGACCCCGAGTGAGGCAGCGAATTACAGTATAAACAAACCGAAACCTTACCTACATCCGTAAGAGCGAGTAACTGCTGTGACAACAAACAAAAATGCCTTTATTCACTCCGTTTCCATCGACTGAAGTAACCCAAACACAGCCGCCATGCAGATGCGCTTCTGTTCCAGATCAAGCTTAGCTCCGCCCACTCATTCCAGAAGCGCTGTCCTGTCCAATAAGATCACACATAACCTTGCCCATTTGTTCCTAACCCCGCCCAGTCATTGTCCAACCGCTATCCTGTCCAATAAGATCAGACACAACCCCGCCCGTTTGCTCACTACACCGCCCGCTGATTCTAGACCTGCCGCCCTGTCCAATAAGATGTTATTTAGCCCCGCCTATTGATTCTCCGATCTCTGCCCTGTCCAATAAAATCAGACATAACTCCGCCCTCTGCTTCTAGAACAGCTGTCCTGTCAGACAAAATCAGACATAACTCCGCCCACTGATACTAGAACGGCTTTCCATAGTCCTGTCCACTCATTCATAACCTCGCCCTCTCATTATCCAATCTCTTTTAAAATTTAATTAAATATAAAATAAAAAAATGATGTCAAAAGAGCAAAAGAAGTGCAAGAACCGGTTCAGCTGTTGTTGGTCAACAGACAGACTGCACAGACACACAGGGGTACAGAGACAAAAGCTAAAAAGTGAAATAAAACAGCTTAATTAAATTCAAATAACAATATGTAGAAAAAGAACCTCAATATGAAATGCACTATGATGTATAAGGACATGCATGTTTGGTACAAATACTATAGATACGTTTTATTTATTTTTTGGTGATTATTATTACAAATGTTTTGCAATACACTTTTGTTTTTACACTTTTTTTGCAAAAACTTTGCAAAAGTTTCTGCATGAAACTCTTTATTTTTCAAGAATAGAGGTCCACAGTTTCCACATTCCTAGCCTTCTGTACACTAGATTTTGCATTCCTAGATGGTGTCAGATTTTTGGTTACAACTGGAACCCTGCTGGTTGTGCAGAGTCATAGACATATATACTGACTAGATGTCGCCTCCGACGCTGCTGTCCATAGGAACGATGCGTCAGCGCAGCCGCCATCTTGGGTCGGGGGAAGCCGCGTCTACTCTGCATTAGTTTACATTGGCAGAGAACTATCAACCATTAAAATCACCTTAATTTGCTTAACTTTCAACCGATTTTTCAAGCCGTTTGGTTTATTATAAATGTCATACATATTTATGATAGAACATAGATTAATTAATTATTTCACTTATGATATAAGTAAAACTGCCGTTCTGTCCCTGCGGAACACTGAGAATGAGTCCGACAGAGTTACGACACGGCGGGGGTCAGCCATGTCTCAGTGAGGCACATAATGTTACAATCCCTCATGTCTCGCTGGAAAGTAACTCTGGCTCTTAGGTCGTCTAGTTTGTTCTCCAGTGACTGTACATTA
>JBBPDE010000002.1:18235913-18252007 GCA_037974605.1 Nannopetersius ansorgii
TGTTCTAAAACTTTTGACCGGTAGTGTACATATGTTAAAGGATAATATGCTGAAAAGGTTCCGATCCAGAACTGTGGCTCAGAGAAGGCTCGGGAGTTCAAGAGAGGCTATTAAAGAGGATCCCTGATCCCATTACACCAACTATATGATCAAGTCACTATATGTTTTCATTCCAGTGTTACTCCTGTCTATGTTCGGAACCAGAAGCTCACACATGGCTCGGGAGAAACCTCCTGAAACCTCCAAGGTCTTCAAAATCAGTTCAAAATCAGATCTTTTTCTGACTTAATGCTACTGTTCACTCTGAAGAATCGTCTAAAATTTGGTGTAATACTAACCAGGCACCGAGGCACGGTCAGGACAGCCCTGTTCGGAGTGTCCTTCACCCACTTTCCACTGTGACTTAAGAATGTCTTTGAGATCGTGAAATATCCACCAAACACCCACCGTCCTGGATGCACTCAGATCTTATAATATTAAGGCAACTATGCTTTGATGCATTCTGTGGAGTACTAAACCCACAAACATGGTCTTTTTTTTTTCAACGTGTACAAAGCATACACAGAAAGCTGCCAGTGTCCTCCACAGCACGGCAAGGTTCAGCACCAGCTCTAATCGTTGCTAACAGCTCCTTCTACTGGACATCTGTCGAACTGCTCACAACTCCAGAAGGAGAGAACAAGCATCGTGTCTAAGTATAGCCTGGCGAAGCCAGGGGGAGAATGTGAAAAAAACAAAAACAAACACACTTTTGGAGGCATTTAAGGAGCTTTATGGGACATGAGAAGATACTGCATTTTTTTCCAGTCTTGGCATAGTTCACAAAACAGGACTTTCTGAAAGGTAGCAGTGATGGAGACAGCACACCCTGCCCCTCTGATGGACTACACATGTGGACCATGTGTAAAAGCCATTGTCGGACAGCCCGTAAGGTAAATGAGGGACATGCAAACAGGGGAGACATTCACATCAGAGCAGCTGCACTAACTTTAGGGATTGGCCGTTAGATTTAAAGCCATGCAGCCTTTAAATGTATTTTAATGGGTCAAGTGGACAGTGAGTGCAGTCTTTCCCCAAGATGTCCCCAGAACGAAGCCCATGTGAGCAGCACTGATTAATGAAGAGCATACACACACGCACAGTCCAAATCTGGTTTTGATATTGTACAGTGCATCGACGAATCTCAACCAAGCACCTAACCGACAGTCACACTCTGGTGGCCTCTTCCACACTATTCAGTTCAGGTAACTCTTCTTCAGGTTGGGCAATGGGCTCTGGGACATTAAAACTGTGTTCTATTCTCCGGATGAAATGGCTGTCTTGTATCTAAGTAATCTCTTGCAATTCCTAAGACTATTAACAGTATTTCTGGTTGCTTGCTTATAGAGTTAGGTGGGGAACTCTGTTGATATGCCCATTATAGTGGATGATATTCTAGTGTGTTTGTTTTTAGCACCGATGTCCCCAGGTGGATGGAAAACAGAAACATGGGTGTTTTTTTTTTAAAGTATAAGAAAAAGAATCAAAAACTTTTGGCTGTCAAGGCTAAGGTACGGGCCGCGTAAGGTGCGGCACAACAGCAAACAGGAGGACCTGGAAATACCCAGCAATGGCTGGAATACAAACGTGTGTGCGTGTGTCTGAGTGAATGTGCTTGTGCGTACGAGCGCATATGTGTCTGAGTGAATGTGTGCGTGTGCGCGCGCGCGCGTGTGTGTGTGTGTGTGTGTGTGTGTGTGTGTTTGGGGTGGGTGGAGGGGTGGCGAGAACGTTGGCGCGCGGCCAAGCCTGTGGTGAGCGCGAGCGCGCCTCCCTTCCCCGCCGCTCGTTGGGTTTGGCCGTTTTTAAAAAGGCGAGTCCGTCTCCGCGCTCCGCCACTCTGCTCCAAAACTTAACTCCTGCACGCGCGCGGTAGCGCTGTGGTGTGTGCGTGCGTGCGCGTGTATGTGTATGTTAGGGGGAGGAGAGCGAGAGAAATAGAGAGAGAGAGAGAGAGCGAGAGAGCGAGAGAGAGAGAAGAGGAAAAAACGCTGCACCGACTCGCCTTGCGCACCGGACCATATCTGCTCAGAGAGACAGAAGAGAGGGGGGAAAACACGCGGAGACCCCCCCCCTTGATCAAATCCCACCGGTTGTGTCACCCTCCATGCGGATGCCTGTGTACAGCGCGCGTCCTTTCCTGCAGTCGACTCTTCTGCTTCGGATGCGGGAACTTTTGCTCGCTGCTGTTTGTTTCTGAAAAAGGAGGAAGAAAAAATCTGATGCCCTGAAGCGCCGTCAGAGAACGTCTCTTGCTGAATCTCATTCACAGAACTGTAGAGAAGGAGAGAGAGAGAGAGGGAGAGAGAGAGAGAGAGAGAGAGAGAGAGAGGTACTGAGCAAAAAGAGGTAGAAATAAGAAGTAGTGCGATGCTGCTCGGTGTGTGCCCGCTGCTCCCGCTCGCGCTCATGCTCGCCGTGGCGCGCGGCTTGGCCTCGTACGTGCCATGCGAGCCGTGCGACCAGAAGGCGCTCTCGATGTGCCCGCCCGTGCCCATCGGCTGCCAGCTCGTGAAGGAGCCCGGCTGCGGCTGCTGCCTGACGTGCGCGCTCGCCGAGGGCCACGCGTGCGGCGTGTACACGGGCACCTGCGCGCACGGGCTGCGCTGCCTGCCGCGCGATGGAGAGGAGAAGCCGCTGCACGCGCTGCTGCACGGTCGCGGGGTGTGCACGAACGAGAAGGGCTACAAGGCGCCGCTCGCGCCCACGGGTGAGTTACTTGCGTGCAAGCGTGTGTGTGTGTGTGTGTGTGTGTGTGTGTGTGTGTGTGTGTGTGTTGGTGTGTAAAGCGTCTCATATCAGTAACCATACAAGTGCCTGTTGTGTTTCACGCGCTCAGCAAAGGTTGAGCACGATGTGCTGGTGAACTGCGTGCAGGAGCCGGTGTCTCCCTCTTTACGTGGTGAGGTTAGCGCGGGCAGTTCGGACACACAGAGTGCACAAGTGTTCGTGCCACATTCCCGTCAACAGCACCTGCGCAGAAGTGCACGTGAACAGGCCGTGGCTCTTGTTTGAGTTAGCACACTGGTGATCTCAGTGCAGTCTCTGTGTGTGAACTGAGCAGATCCTCCAAACACATCCCAGCATTTCAGTGCACGTGCACCGCACGGGGACGGCGTGTTTCCTCGCGCTGCGTGCAGACACACTAAGCTCGGTTGGAAACGCCTGGCGAGTGTGGAAAGGCTTTGGCAGAAGTGCCTGCAGAGCGTGCAGGAGTCACTGCGGATGGCGAGCAGGTCCGCTCGGAGAAGTCTCGCTGTTTAAGGACTGTTTCTGAAGGCGAGTCTCTGAATCCTCCCACCAGGACCCGTTCAGCACAGGTCAGCTGCTGTGCGTCTCAGTCTCTCGGGCTGTCTCCCAGGGCCGGTGTTCGGTTTAGTCATACGGCATCGTTTGATGGTCACTAAAGATCACTCTGCGGTGTTCGGTTCATTAGATCATGATCCTCCCCAGTGGAGACGAGAGGGGAGCTTTGTGGGCCAGTAGATTTCGGTTAGTCTGAATTTAGGTTTACATCTGGGGGTGGTGCAGAGAGTCAGATTACCGTTCAAAGATTAAATCCAAGGGGAGGAGGATGGCCATGGTTTGGGCATGTGTGCTGAATTCTATTGCAATCTTCATGAAACATGCCCCCCCCCCCCCCCCTCAAATATTTACCTACCCCTCCCTTCATGTATTGTGTTCATGCTACATGTATGAATTTCTGATGTTAGGGATTGGGACCTTGTTTTTTTACTGTAGACTTATTTCCAGTTGCCAGTTTTACTGTTAAGTTGTCCCCACCCCGGTGCTCCCTGAGGCAACATCAATCCATGGTACAGCATGAGAATGGAATTTGCGCTTTTCTGCAGGCATTGTTTGGAAAAGGGAAGGACCGCGCCACATTCTGTTCTCGCAACAGCAAAACGGGGGACGCGAGAGAATACGGTGCGGCTCCTCGGCTATGGCTGTTGCAAGTTAAACACATGCGCGTGCACATTCGCACGGAGACGCTTCAAAGCCTGGCTGTGTTCGAGTCTCGATATTAGCCGCGCTGTAACAGGAGCAGCTCTTCACCGGCGTGTGATTGCATTGGGCACATAGTCGTGCCACAGTGATTCAGCAGAATACATTTCGGAGCCACTGTCCGAAGAGCTATTTATCAAGCACAGGATGGATTTGGGAAGGAGGGGGAGGGGGTTTCTCATCTACTGTAGTGTGTGGTTTCGTCCCGGTTTTACCAGCAGGACAGGGACGAAAGCTGAGAGAGAGGTTAAGTGTCTGTGTCCACACCAGGATTATGAGCCACCTGCCCTTGTCTCCTAATTAGCCAGTTTCAGGCAACAACGGCAACATTAACACGTCAAGAGTGGCCATATATACTGCGCAGCAGAGAGTCCCATGTGATAAAACACAGCTATTCTCTCAGCTTCAGTCTTCTCTTGTATTAATGGATGCAAAGTACGACCAGAGCCACTAATTCGGTTGACAGCTAAGTCTTTTGCCCATCATAGACCTGTCGGGTTAAGTTTCACAGCTGTCACCGACCAGTTTCTTGGACAAAGGCTCTTTTGCTATCTTTTATCGCAGCCTTTTAAAAAGGTGCCACAAATTGAACTTTTGGTTCTCTAAAGAACCCTTTAGGACACAATGGCGAAGTTATTTCTCAATTAAAGGTCCTCCAAAGAAGTACCTTGACATGATGTGAAGGTACTTTACATTTTAATAAGGTTCTTTAGACTTTAGAACATCTCACTTTGCACAAAAGGTTCTTCAGGGGGAACCATAAGTGGTTTTTTTTAAGGGTTTTAGCTCAGTGGGCACCAGGCATGCTCCTGGAGATTGACTTTCACGGACAAACTTAACACATCTGATCCAAATCATCAATCTGCTTAATTAAATGGATCGGGTTTGTTAGATTCAGGCTGGAGACGAACTGCGCGGGAAGGTTGGATCTCCAGAAGCCGGGTTTGGTGACCACTGGACTTAATGGAAGCAAGTCTTCAAGAGCACCAGGACAATGAGCAGAGAGGCCCAGATCTAGAAAATGTGACTCGCACATGAACAAGTACACTGTGCGCTGGCAATGACACGGCCTTTAACGAACGCTCATCTGTGCCAGAAGAACATAAGCGGCTTACATTTGGATATGATTTGGTTTTGTATGAGAGCTCCGCTGATTTATGAGCGACTTATCTAATTACTGGAGCTCCTCCATATTTGAGCTGCAGTCGCTAGGCCAGGGAGAGACACGAAGCCTCTTGTTTAGCAGTAATCTACATACAGTGGATCATCGGTGAAAACAATACAGATCTGCCTGTTTTCCATCGATGCATTGATTTCCTCTGCCATGTTTCATTATACACTTCTGCCACACTCCAAAAGCAGACTTTGGTGTCCAGCATATGTCTCAGACAGCCACTCACTTTCAGCTGAGGTATGCAAGCAGAGATCCTGTTTGGCACGCCTGAATGATTTCTTCCAATAAAGTTTAACAGCAATTTGTGCAGTGTGTGTTTGTCAGTGGCACCTGGAGGGCTAGTGTGTAACAGCTGTGGAGGAACTTGGCTCCCACAGTAGCCTCCTCTGTCAGGAGTATGTGATCGTTGGGCTGCGACATCCTCATGCCGGGCTTTAAGTGAGAACATGTGTGTGGCAAGCCAAAGCCGAGGAGAGTCCGAAGCCCTCCCGACTCCCCTCCGTCGGCACGGCAACCTTATCGTCTGCAGCTCCTCGGATCACGTGGAGGAAACTAAAGCAGAAAACGGTGGAGACTGGTAACACCGTGTGGTTAAGGTGCCACTGTGTGGAGACATCCTGTTTCAGTCTGTGGGTGCTCGCCTCAGTGTCACGTTCCTCCAAGGAAGGTAAACAGAAGGTGCTTCATTTCATGCCTGCAGCGCAAGTTCAGTAACTGCTGACGCAACATGGACATTGCAAAATCTGGTCGACCTTGTTACTTTTGTGTCAGGAGCCGGAATCTTGTCACGCTCAGGCAGTTGTCCCGAGTTGGGACAAATGGAGACAAGTCATTCTCTGACTGTGGTTTTCAGAAAAGCTAAACGCACATGTTGGGTGAGACCTCAGACCAAAATTGAGCAGTGGCTTAGGGCTCCTCTTGGCTCTCCGGTGGTTTTGATGAGCCGTGCTTGCTTTCTGCGTAACTTGCAATAAAAGCATCAAGGTTGCCTCGGTCCATTCATCATAGTTCCTTATGACTAGGGTGACCAAACCTCATCTTTTTCCATGACATGTCCTGTTTTTGGGACATATCTAAATTGAGGAATATCTAAATCGCCTAAAATGTTTGTTTCTTTGCTAGCCAGCCAGCCAGCATTGTTCTCGTTTTTCTGAAAACGAAAATGTCTAAGAGGAACAGAATGCCCTCAATTCTCTACATGAACAGATCTCAAACATACACTGCTAGTCTACATAAAACACTGGACTGAATGCATTGGTTATATGTGTATACAGAGATGTGCTCACAAGCGTTCGGCTTCGATGTGTGCTTCATTGTTTGGACGTATGAGTGACCATCAGTATCTGTGGGTTTTATTGCTGTAGTAGCAGGGTAGTACTGTCTGATTCATCCCATAAACGCAGAAGGTCTGTTTCATTGCCCTTGATGCCAGCCTGCTATTTATACAACGTATTACACCAAATAAAACGTTTTTTTTTTTCCATCCTTTGTATCAGTGCTTCATAATTCACAGCAGGTGCTGGGTATCATGATCCTTTTTGTGGTGGATTTGTCTATAGACAAGCAGCTTGAGCTCCAGTCTTCTTCGGCCCTTTGTCTGCTTGCTGCTCTGTTGCAGTTGCACGATCATGCTGTGGATTTGGGCCAGCTTTTAAATATTGAGCAGCGGAATCTGGCTTAGGATGTCGAGGCTGGCCAGTGACTCGAACAAAGAAATGAATGCAGAGCGAAAGACTAGGCCAGTAGCAGAGACTGCTTAAAAATGCAACTTGTTCGCTCAAGAACGGCTTGTAGTAACTGACCACAGTAACGAAATGATGTGTGAAATAAACCACGCGGACAGTTTAAAGCAAAAAAAGTCAAACTCGGCGTGGCATGCATCAAGGCCCGTGTTACGTCGCAATTTCAGGACCCTCCGCCCAAACCGCCATGCCATACATCCACATCGATCAGTCACATACACCAAAAAAGAGTTTGATCTCATCATTAGCCCTCAGGCTACAAGAAACGTTGGATATTGATGAAGTATAATTGCCCCGTGCTCATGTTAATATTTTAACAGAGCCCTATCAGATGCACCTCCTTTGCCTGCTCAGGTCCTCTCGTCTTAATGAAAACTTTGCAAGGCTAAAGGGAGAGACACCAATACCTCTTCAGCTTTCATTCCAAAGCTCATTTGAATAGAGAGGCTGCGCGTGATATGTCTGGCTTGGCCTTGCTCCAGTGTCTTGGCAGGGGTTCAGATGTTAAACACAGACTTGCTAAGCCTCCTTTACAAGCCGGGGACTCTGCGTATGGAAAAAGTGAGGTTTGCCCACATGCTGAAGAGCTCAGGCCATGCCACTAAAAAACGCAAAATTGACAGTTAAAAAAAAAAAAGCACAATAGCGAGAAAAAAAAAAAAGGACTGAAAACGTGCGGAGTGCGACTGTTATTGACGTTCCGGTAGGTCGTACCTGGCCTGTGCTTTTCTTTGCTGTCAAGCAAACTACAAAGCCTAATGAAGGTTTGTTGTGGCTTTTGTCAGATTTCCGAGAGCGCTTGCATTCCTCGGAATAAGCCAGTTGCTTACTCTGTGCTCCCTATTTCAGAATCAGTTGATTTTCCAGCTCTAAAAGGACATCGAACGAGATAGATGAGACAGCGCAGGCCTGCTGGCCTCTCAGGGAGCCTGAGTGCAGGGAGCTTTTCTGTACAGAAATACCACTCTGCCAAGTCATGAGTTGCAAGATTAATTTCAAAGAGTCAACCATGGCTCTGATAGCAACTTCAGAAGCCAGGAACCCAATTCCAGTAATCGCCCCTCCCCCATGTCCCCATGTCTGCAGTATCAGACAGACTCTTTCAACACCAGTCTGCTAGGAATACCCCTCTCTTTTACACTGCAGCGCAGTCAACCGGGGGTTCTATAACAGAAACTAGCTGAACCATTTTTAATCCCCCACCCCTAGGGCTGCCTTATGACACCTCGTGGCTGTGTCCTCAACAATACATGGCACATTCCATCTCAACATTTGACCCTGACTTTAACACCCACTGCCATTCTGTTACATTTCTTTACTGGATAAATATAGCCATGGCCCTGTAACAGTGCCTTGGCCTGCTTGGGTCGGGGAATTATTTATGTACTATACTGTAAAACCGTCTTGAGAAATGATGTCTGATCACATTCCCTCAGCCTTCTGTCCTCATCACATGCCCTAATAAACCCTGATTAAGGTAAACATGAGGTCGCACTCGAGTCGGTCCATATCGAAGTTTGCTTTCTTGCAGAGCTGTGGGCTTTTACGCTGTCGAACAAAGCTGCCATCGTGTCACAGGTTCGTCCACTTTACTAAAACACGTTGGTTGCTGTGGCGCTTGTGATTTCGCCGACTTCAAAGGGTCTAGGATCGGTTCAAAGGAGGAGAAGAGCTTTTGAAAAGGCTTTCTGTTTTCCAGCACAAAAGGCCGCAGTCAAAACTTTCACAGTTCCGCTCAAAAGTCCGTGGCACTCTGGGAAAGCAAAATGCATGTTTTACTAAATGCTTGTCATGATTGCAGAAGTGTATAATGAGGGTCCGGCCTTGGTTTGCTTGACCGTTACATGTTTGAGTCAATGAAACAAAGTCCCAGCGAGAGAGAAATCCCATTCCAGCCACTGTGTTTAGGTTTGGGTCGTGGATTGAGGATTTGTATAGGCGGGGGTAGGGCCTGTCATCACCTGCTGATCCTTTTCCACCTCTGTAAACAAACGCAAGGGAAACATTTGGTGGGAAAGCAGTTGGTTTCAGGTTTATTGTCGGACACCACTTGGTAGTAAAAAAAAAAAAACGTGAACTAATCCGTCTTGTTTATAGCGGTCTGTTGTAGATGAATGCAACTTTGTAAACACTTGGAATATTTGAAATCGGTGACTGATCTCTATGTCCTGCGCAGATCGGGAATCCAAAGAGCACGAAGAGACGACGAAGATCGACACAACAGAGGAGCAGGTGCCACAAGGCAAAGTTCCTATTTACCCTAAGCAAGACATGATCAACAGCAAGAAGCAAGCTGCCATGCGCAAAGACAAGAAGAAGCAGCAGGAGAAGCTGAAGTCCGTCGGCCCAATGGACTACTCACCGCTCCCCGTCGACAAGCATGAACCAGAATTTGTAAGTTATTCCTTCACACAGACGGAAAGAGCTTGATCGTTAGAAGAATGTGGATAATAGAGCTCTCGTTAGTATTTTGCTGACTGGGAATAAAAATCTGTATGGAAATACTCCAGACAAAGTTGAGACAGATATTACAGAGTAATTTAACAAAATTCATGCACAGTACATCAAGACACATATTTTACTATACAACCCAAACAACTGGATACAGATCTCCAACAATAAACGAATGGAAAAGTGTCCATGTTTTCTTTTTTTGATATTTGAATACTGTTAATTAGAAGCATTAACGTTGTGCATGTTGTGTGTTGAATCATGCAGGGTCCCTGCAGGAGAAAGCTGGATGGGATCATAAAGGGAATGAAAAACTCGTCCCGAGTGATGGCCATGTCCCTCTATTTGCCCAACTGTGACAGGAAGGGCTTCTTCAAGCGCAAGCAGGTGTGGATTCAGTCCTTTTTCAGCATAAAGCTTTCCTTTGACCTTTTTGGTCTATGTGGTGTCCGCAAAGCGGCGGATGCAATTTAACAAGGATGTCACCAAACCCCCTTTATAACTTGTCTTTCAACCCCCACCCCCCCTGTCTACCCCCCACCCCCACCCCCACCCTGCAGTGCAAGCCCTCCCGCGGCCGGAAACGAGGCATCTGCTGGTGCGTGGACAAATATGGTGTGCAGCTGCCGGGCACCGACTACAGTGGGGGTAACGTCCAGTGCAAGGACCTGGAGAACAGCAACAACAACGAGTGAGGAGGGACCCGCCCTGATCACCTGACCCGAGGCTCGCCTCCTTCTTTCCTTCCCACCTGTTCACCCGCCAGTCACTCAGATTTCGATGCGAAAGAAAATAAAAACAAACCGATAGAACAACACAAAAAAGCTAAACTGAGGAGGAGAAAAACACGTTCTCTTTCTGACTGAGCTCTCATCTCTAACTTGGGGGGGACCCAGCCACTCAGAGGGCCTCAGAGGCGTCCGGTTTAAGAGCTGGGTCCCAGCAAATGATTTTTAAAAATATATACATACAATTATATATTTTTATAGAAGCTGGGGTTTGAGCACCCCACTGTTAACACGCAGTGGGGGGAAAAAAGAAAAAAAATGTATATGGCATGTTGATTATTAACAGAGGGCTATCTTGGTCTTTTACATCTTTTGAGATTGAGGTGTCAGAGGAGATAGCTTGAACTTGTACTATTGGAAGAACTATTCGATTTTTTGTTTGTTTTTGTTTTCCAAAAGAAAGAAAAAACAACTCGTTATAGAGATGCGCTGATACAGCTGTCTCTGCCGTCTGTCTGTCTGGCTAGTTTGGTCCTGTCAGAGCACTTACTCATTGGGGAGCCTGCTTGGAAATGTGTAACTTCACCAAGTTCAGTGTATGTGTGTGTGCATGTGTGAGTGTATGTGCACATGGGTGGAAGAGAAAATATCTTTTTTTTTATATAAAAGAATGTCCCCATTTTCTTTCTTTTGCTCCCACAAGAGCTTGTGGCACCCCCCCCCCCCTCTCGCCACCCCAGGGAGCAGCTATAGAGTAGCTCAAAGATAGCACCCTCTCACTGACCCACTCACAGCACGTCTTTGGGAGCAGGGTGGGGTAGAATCGAAGCCCCGTTCCACAGAGCTTTCTGTGGATCCATGACTCTGTAGCTTGCTTAAAATGCCAACTGTGCCTATGTAACCTGACGCTGCCGTGCAGAGTGACCCAGGTGAACAGAGAGCTGATTGGCTGCCTGCTCGCGACTGCGGGCCGAGGTCCAGTCACGTCCGCATCTTGTCAGGTTCCCTGCACCCCAAATCAGTTGGCACCGATGTGCAGAAAAATATCTAAAGGCTTCTGCGGCAGTGTATCAAAAGTGGGACTCTTGGTGTTAGTTGAGTTGAAGGCAGATGGCAGTGCCCTAACACTAGAATCTCCCCAGAATTCGGGTTTGAAGTAACTTTGACGGGACGTTCACCTTTTGAGAGCTGTAGCTTCTTTCCATTTCTGTGACGTGTTTTTAAAATAGTCTTCTTTTTGGTTTTTTTTTTTTTGCTTTTGTTTGTTCTCTTTTCTTTGCCTTCAGTGAAGTATCGACTGCCCACTTATGAGCCATGTTCCTAGACCGAGTGCTTTCGCCCGACTGGGTGAGCCCTCGGCACCGTGTGTTACCTTTAACTGTAGATCGATGAATGTTTTCTTTTTTTTCTTTCCTTTTTTTTTTTTTAAGGATTACAAAGAACTGGTGCTTGGAAGAAAAAAAAAAAAAAGAGTGCATTTTAGCACCTTACCTGTTCGCATTGTTCCATCCACCCTGTCACCTTTGGGACCCGCGTCATTTGACAGGTGTTCCCAAAAAAAAAAAAAAAAGTCGTCCACTTCTCCCCCCACCCCCCTCCGAGTCTGATTCCAGGCCACGAGAAGTGCTCACACTGTTTTTGGCTGATGGTCTGTCTTCAGCATGACACAACTCTCTGCACGTTCGATTTTTGAGGGACGTCATGTGAAACAAGGCACGTTTTACAATTTCGCATCGTTCAGCGCATAGTTTTTCGAGTCTGTGTGTGTCTCAGTGCCTTTCTACATACAAATACATTTGAATAGTGACGTGAACGTTACACAGTAGCCAAGGGGTTAAAGTTTTTTGTTTTTTGTTTTTTGTTTTTTTGACGAGGGACCTCAGTCGCATTCAGATATATACGTGTAAAAGGACACCGAATGTTCCACCATGCCACAACAATGTAACACACCTTCACTCCCTGTGATGAGGCAAGGATAGGAGTGAGAGCTCATTTTTGCTGACAGCTCAAGCTAGTGGGTACACCTCTGTCTCTTTTACTGTTGTTTATTTTTTTTTCCTTTTTTTTTATATCTACAAATAAGCTGAACATTGATTTGACAGAGACTGCAAATGTATGTAATCGCTGATGAAAGTAACTTAAGTTGTTTTTTCAGTCAAGCTACGAATAAACAGGGATACACAGAGGCCTCGGCGGCCAGCTCCAGCTGGAGTTTCCCTGGGAGGGAACCAGCGAGAAAAGCCATTCCCTGCCACAGTGGTTCTGCTCAGATCTTATTACAGAGCTTTGTGTGATCATAGTTTCATGGCTGGGAGGGGGCCGGTAATGCTCCACACAATGAGATTGAGAAGCGGCTCTGCAGAGCTTGCCTTTCGCGCCGCTTCTCTGTTAACGATAGCTACTGCGTTAGAAAACAAACTCCTATCACTCCTGTGTTCCCTCACAGGTAGACAAAGAACCACAGGTCCACCATGTACTGATGGCACGTCTGAATGGAATTCATGAGCGATGAGGGACTCTCTGGAGGTCTGGAGAAAGAGAGAGAGCGCGTGGGTTACTCAGATCTTTGCAGGTGTTTGAAGTAAGTCATTTTGGAGGTGTACTTTCCCTCTGTTACTGCACAAGTGGCCTCCGAGACGGAGGCTCGCACGAGGCAAATCCACTCCGCCAGATATTTACCCGGGTCCTGATCCATGCTCAGTGCCCCCTCCCACGTTTTTTTTTTTGTTTGTTTTTTTTAAAGCAGCTTGCACTTACGTATTTACGATACTTCTTTTGCCACATGACAGCTTCCACCTTGTAGTGCCGACTCTAAAGCAAACCTCAGTTCGGGTGTTAGGAGGAGCAGGAAGCAGGCCTCAGACGCAAAAGAGCCCTGCTTTGGGGAGTTTTTTTTTTTATTCGACAGGGGCTTATAGTGGCCCACGCCTGACAACCACCTCTTCATCTGGTAGGGGTGGAAAAAAAACAGTAATACAAAAGCTATTAATCTCAGTCCAATCTCCGTCTACTCTTACAGTTTGCAGATGATGTGCCTCAGTGGCATACAGGGAGAGGGAGAGAAGGTGAGAGCCCCAGACGGGTGATCTCGTCCTGGGACCTCACTGCCCCATCAGGGGATACACACACACACACACACTACAGAACACATCACAGTAGAGACCGATAGCAGGCTAGGTTTACGGAGTTCTCGGAATCTGTGAGGCAGGTACAAGCAGACAGAAAAGCCACGACTACTGGCGACGAAGGCTGATCGTGCACAATTAATTAGCGCGTGCCGAGGTGTAAGGGGTTACTGCTGTTTCTGTTGTGCTACCAAATGCTAAACGATCAACTGAAACACTGATGTTCTCCACCAACCAAAGACAATGGTCTAAAACAGAAAACCCCATTTCATCCCGATCACCGGTTCATACAGAGTCACTGGACGAGAGAGAAAACGATTGACTGGGACTTCTGATCATATCTGTCCCGTTGATAAAGGAGAGCAGTCGCGTCAAGCCGCTACAAAGTAGCGTCGCTTAGTGCCTTCACCAGATTCCGATTCTCCAACATGGCTAGACGAATACAGTATTCACAGCTCATAATACAGTAGTGTTACAGCTTTCTTTCTGAATGCATAACAACCTTTTCTTGATTTCTTTTTTTTTTTTTTTTTTTTGTGGATGAGAAAAGACTTGATGATTGATCGCCCAGACTTGTGGCCTAACATGGCGTGTGAAAAAAAAAAAAACATTTGTGGCAGGAGGACCTTGAAAACAGCATTTGGAACTCTTAATAAAACAAACAAACAAAAAAATTATATAAAAAAAAACTCAAATTATTAAGAAAAGTGAATATCACTGTGTAATATTTATTCAACTTGTAATTTATGTACTCTTTTAACCTTTGTCTTTTTTTGTTATGACAAAGCATTTATTTAAATAAAGTTATGTATTCATTTAAGCTCCCGTGTTTACATTCGTTCTTTAAATCAAACGGATCGCTGACTCCTGTTCGGGACACGTGTCACGACAGGGGGGTTTAGTCCACTGTCGTGATCTACCTCTTGGAAAGGAACAGGCTGGCAGGCAGACTTCCGTGCTGTGGTTTCTTTATTTACAAAAAAGAAAACAAGGAACTGAAACGGGCACCGGGGGCCACCAGGATACGCTTTCACACCAAAGAACGTGAGGCGAAGAGGAGACATAGATGAGGCGATGGACCGACAGCGAGAACTAAAGCAGACAGGGCTTAAATGCAAACAGAAATCAGCGGCAAACACAAACAGGTGGAACACATGAGACACGAACAGAAAACAGCGGACAACCAAAACACGTGACATAAGCAGAACTCAGACAACACATCAAAATAAAAGCCCCCCAGAATACAGAACAGAAAACAGAACAAAACGGACCAGAAACGCTACCAAAAAAGCAGTGGCCCTAACCGACCACTGGCCTAACCGTGACAACACGGAATTCATTCATTTTTGAATTGTTTCTTATTGTCTCTGACGATACCGTTTGTGTTTGTGCTGTGTTTAACTTCAAGAAATTGCAAATGTTCTTTGTGTGTGAACTAATGTGGCCCCAAACGACTTAAAATCCAAACCTACATTGAGAAGAATGCTTCTGCTCCTCCTATAAAGTCTCCATCTTGGAGATCCAACAGTCATCCTGCAGTGACAATATGCAGGTCAGTCTCTGTATGAGCCAAATCACGCTGGGGCCAGACATCCCAGCATGAACAGGTCCACAATATATATCACTGTACGGCAGTTTAAGCAGAACATCGCATGATCGTCTCATTTATAGTTCCCATATAAATGTTAAATATAAAATCATCGTTTTGTGCACATGCTGTTGTTATTGTGATAGACCAGGGGTGGTGAAATAGCCCGGAGTGACTAAACATTGCAGGATACAGGTTTATTTTGGGTAAGGACTTCATACATTAAAGGCCTGCCCGGAGGCTAGTCACCTGGTTTCCAGAAGAAGTCAAAGAGACTGCACAGGAACAAGGAAGTCATTTAGCATTGAGCCCCAACTTCAAGGGGGAAACTCACACCGACACCGAGGGACAAACTCGCCATTCAAATTATGGAGGAAACCAGTGCCACAGACAGATTGTGCAGGCCATGCTGCAGAAATCTCCCCTTTTATCGCAGTGCTTCAGGGCAAGTTAGCATAACCTCACACCACAGGGCTTCACTGATTAGGATGGGGTATTTAAGAGCCAGAAATAAAGCCGTCTAACATTATGGTGATAAATACAACAAGGCCTGCGTTGGAAGACCGAGTTAAAAATCTTTATTATGTTTCAAGCTAAAGCAATTAATTAAAACATAATAAACTACATAAATCAATGAAAATAGTCCGCCCTTTCCGCTGCTATGGGTAACAGCATGTCAGAATGTTGGATATCATATAAGCATAGCATTTAGAAAGAGGCACATGTAGAATTTATCTGTCCGTCTGTATGTATGTGTCTGTCTGCCTTTGAAAATGGACGAGCAGAGGGACCTGAAAGACTTGAACAAAGGGGAGACAACTGGGTCAGAGCATTACAGGTCTTGTGAAGGGTTCCCAGGATACAGTGGTTAGTACAACCAGTGGTCACATGACAGACAAACAGGATTGTTAGCAGCCCAGCTAGGATGCAAGTAGTGCTGCCACTAACGACTAATTTTCTAACGGTTAATCTTTTGACTAATTTGTCGATTAGTTGGTTAATCTAAACGACTAATTTTTAAAAAAATCAAGCGGTTGCAATTCTCATGTGTTCATTTTATTTTGAACAAAATTCAAGGGCCAAAACATGAAATATCACCTCTATCATGACAAAGTAGCCTAAACATAAATATATTACTAAAAAAATACAATTCTTTATAAAATAAAGAATTATGGAATTCATGGGGATGCAATCAGAGGGGTTTTATTTCTTGGTTTGTGACTGTTTGCCACAAAACGGAGT
>JBBPDE010000002.1:18337275-18348137 GCA_037974605.1 Nannopetersius ansorgii
GAAATATAGATATATATATATCAAACTGATTCACTGATTTAATGCTGCATAATATGTAAAATAACAAATAGCCAACAAATGGCTTTATTATACTATTTTTAATCCCCCGTAAGGGCCCTTTTAAACCTAATCCGGACCTTTATTTAATTATTCTATCAAATAAATTAATTTTCTTTAGTGCATAACAGTGAAATATGCTTAACCGTGTTAAAAGACAGATCTTTCATTTGATCTTTCATTTCAAGACAGATCTGTCACTAAAACCAGAAATAACTGAGATTTAGTTGGGCTTATTGGGAGTTTTATGTATATATTATGGCCTTTGATGTTAAAGCATAAATAAAAAGGCTTTTTTTTTTGTCTTGGACGAGTAACTGAAGAAAGGTACAAAAGTATTTCAGTAATCTCTAAAACGTTGCTATAAAAAAGTACAATTGCTGCAGTATTTGTCACCCTGTGGTGGTCAGTGGGCGCAGAGTGTAGTCGAGAGTGTGGCGGCTGAACACAGCCTGCTTTGTAACTGTCATGAGGCTTCTATTAATTCCTGCACGTGGGGCAGCAGGGGTCTGCCTGGCCTTCTGATTGGCCAGTTGTGAGCTATTTCCTGTTGGACGACCTAAATAACTCAGATCTACTTCGCAGCAGCTTAAATTCAAACATGAACACTTTTCTATAAATACCTCAGTCAGCAGACTCTTTTCCAGAAAACACTTCATCTGCATTCATTTCTGCTGCACAGTTAATAAAAGCAGGTATCTTACCTGGAAAACAAGCTGCAAATACAGTAGACCTTCATACCACACACTCTTAACGGCAAGGTGACTTTATCTGAATGGCACATGATCTACATAGAGGTCATTCCAGGCGCTTTGGAGAGATAAAATAAGCTTTAAATGAAAGGTATGCAATAAAAAGTAAGGCGTAAAAATCAGTATTGATTGAAAGTAGGATTTTAATATTAATAAAAATAA
The DNA here is from genome assembly GCA_037974605.1 of Nannopetersius ansorgii. Lineage (NCBI taxonomy): Eukaryota > Metazoa > Chordata > Actinopteri > Characiformes > Alestidae > Nannopetersius > Nannopetersius ansorgii. Next base: position 18,338,247 of record JBBPDE010000002.1, read on the forward strand.
GTTAAATAGAGATCAAGAAAGCAGCATCATGTGGAGTATTTGTAAAATTACCTTGCTATCCTGTCATTTTTTTATTTGTTTCTGTGAGATTAAAGCCAAAATCATTTAGTTTGGGATTTTCGTGCTCATGTGGCAGGACTTTCCTGAAGAGACGACCAAATAAAGACTTTACTTTTAAGGGTGGTCTTGGAAAGAAACACCCCAGGGGCACAAACAGAAATGAATGGGTAAATTAACCCCCAATTCAGTCTCAAAAGTTCCTCTGAGGTAGAAGCCATGTGAACAATAGCAGCTGAAGTGCTTTGGGGTGTATACTTGAGAATACCTGTTTTAGTTTTTCTGCTCAAAGGCTGAATTATTCCCTTGTCAGAGGAAAAAAGGTGCCCACTTAGGCTAGTGCTGTATCGCTAATGCTAGTAAGATGTACTCATAGGCCTCTAGATCATTGGTTAATAGTCAGAATTTGTTGAGGAGGTCACATTGGTTGGATTTTATAGTGAGACAATATGAAAATAATACAAAATTGTGAATTCTGTCAAACTGATGCACTGCTGCATAATACATAAAATCACAAAAGACCTATTAAATGCTAATTTTATGTCTGAAAGTCCCTTTTTAAGGCCACTTTATAGCATATTCTGAACTTTTATTTTGTTATTCTATTAAATACTATTAAAGAAATTATTTTTCTTGAATGTAAAAAAAATCACATATTCAGCTATGTTGAAAGACAGACTAATATTTCATTTAATTGTAAAAAATATCACAAAAAACTAAGAAATCTGTACAGATTTAGGTGAGCTTATTGGTACATTCACTACTACACCGAAAAAACAACCAAAGAGTGATTCTAAATGTAACTCCACTCCAGGAGACTCCACTTTGTGGTCTGTTCTTCAGATAATTCACACATTTTTGACTTGAGTAATGAAGGCAACAAGCTGTTTTACTGAATGTACTTCATGTAAATTAACTGCTGTTGCCTAGTACATGTCCATCAGGAAACCAGTCCTGAACTATTTAGTGATCCAAGTCTAAAAATTGTCCATAGAAGTAGCCGGTCATTTTAAACAGAGCCCGAACAGAGCCCACGCCCAAGTTTTCGCATGAAGTCATTTGATTTAGTGTGGCCTCTAACCCACATTCAGCAAAAGAAGAAATGTTTTTTTTTTCTTTTTAAAATGTAGTTTTGAAGTACTTTAGTGAAATTGGAATTAACTTAGAAAATATGTTTTAATTACTTGTGTTGAAACCTTTACTTGCATTTCTGTATAAGCGTTTTGATGCCCCTGTTCAATTGGAAAACCTACTTTAGGCAACTTTGCATTGACTTTCTGCTTGAGTTGAGCAATTCTGCTCATTTATTATTGTGATAAACTTGCAAATTTGAAAATAAGTGATTTGTACCTACTCACTATTATTGTAGTTTTTATTGCGATAACCTTGGAGTGTTGAAAATAAGTGAAAAAATCTGTTTTTTTTTTGTTCCAGGGATGTCTTCTTTGGGCCTAAAATCTCCTTTGTGATCCCCTGCACACTGCCTCAGGCGGTGCTCTGAGTGCACCAACAACAGTATATCATCCACAACTCCCTTCTGCACTTCTGCATTACTGCAGTGAAACACACATCTGGATGACCAGCATCCACCTCTGCAGTTTAATGTACAGTTTAATTGGACTGTAGCCCTCTTTTACTTCAGAGACTGTAATATTTTATGATGGTGTCCGATCCTCCTCCCTCGGCCCCGCAGTGTTTAGCTCCAACCCTAATGGAACAAATCTGATCCGTCTAAACATGGCCTTCATGAACATCTGGATATTAGAGCCAGGTGTGTAGGATTAGGAGGGGAACTAAACCGCCTGCTCTAAAGGGCCGGGCTTAGACCCTCTACCTTATGGGGTTCAGCGCTAAAATCAGCTGAAACATGTGGAGCCGACAAAAGACCATCATTACTGCCCTTTCTTAAATTGATTCAAAGCCTGGCCTGGGAGCAGTCCAGCCAGAGACTGAGACAGACAGGGATGGGAGGGGGCTGCATATGTCAGACTTGGAGGGATGTTGTTACATTCAAATAAAGGTACAAACATGTTTAGAAACTGCAAATAAAGCCACAACAACAACAACAGTGAACTGGAGTCTGTATGTATGGTTTTGGTGTAAATCTTAGATATATGAGGCAAATTCTCTGCTTGGAAATAATTTATTAATAAATAAATAATATCTTAATAATAAAAAAAAATAATAATAATAATAGATAGATAGATAAAGCCGGCATTATGTCATTACTGTGATAAACTATATCATATCACAGCATGCTTTACTGCAGATCAATATAAATACTTATACACACTGACCAAATGCATGTTTCTCTGCAAAGAGTGAATGATTAATCCTGTTTAACTGGATGTAGTGCAGCACAGTGTAAAAAAATTGAAAAAAAATAATTTTTACTCATTTTTAAATGGGCGCAGATATTTTTTAACTAAATGTTTAACTAAAACTTCACATCATCCATCAAACAAAAATGCATCTTGTTTCGTGTCGGACATATATACAAAGTAAAACCTAATGTATTTCATTTTATTAACAGTTCACTGCCATTTGTGGTTGAATTCTGCCGTGATTAGCAGTTTACTATGCATCTGTATGGGGCAGACAAAGCACTGCTATAGCTCTCATGCTGTGCTCTTGTGCTGCGATGGCAGTGTCTCACCTCAGGGGTGTTGATGTATTCATGTCTATTTGCACTAGTTTAAAGGAATGGCTCACAGAAACATCAGATTAACACATTTCCCCCCTTACCCTGAGTCATGGCACCGGCCCTAGGACAGGATGAATAAGGAAGGGAGAGGCTCAGAAGACCTGAGTGAAATAATACAGTTCAAAGGGGGTTGGGGAGGTACTGTAGTGGCGCAGAAGAGCATCATCACACAGGCATACACTAAGGACACACAGTCACAGAAGACCTCACCCCTCTGGGCCACTGTTGCCCAATCTGGAGGTAAAAACAATTCACCAGCTAGCCAAGCTTAAACAGCTACTCTAGTTTCATGCTTTATGTTTCTGATGGGTTTATTAGGCCACAGTGTTCAGTCCAGACCCTACTGTTTTCCTTTCATCCTCAGATCAGGAAATGAGTAAAATTCGAAATTTGAGTGTGCCTTAGCGTGTCACTGTCCTGTGCTAAGGCACGATTGGACATATGATACTTTTATTTTCACAAGCTGAACAGAGACAAACCTCAAACAAGCAGATAGTGTGAAGTGCCCATATATATATATATACACACACACACAGCTCTGGGCTTTTATAGGTGCAAGCTTTGAACTAAACAGGAGAAATGTGGTCAGCAGTTTTTTTACTTTACTTTTTAAAAACTGCTGACCACATTTCTCCTAATTTCCAAATAAAAATATTGTTCTTTAAAGCATAATTTTAAAGAAAATGACAAAACATCAAAATAAGCGAAATGGTGTCATGTTTACAAAGCTTTACGGTCCTTTGAGGAACTCCTGGCAGTGTTTTGCCATCCGACTGATCACATTGCGAGAGGAGAGTGTCGATTACAGCAGTGTTTTTATATTGGATTCAGGCAACCACTTAATCAGTACCTCATAAAGCAGAACGAGGTGCTTGTGTAGAGATTTAACAGACACTGGCATGGAACGATTATCATATTCATAGAGATTCTGATTTATAAACAAATATGACCACTGACAGTAAACAACAAAAACATCTTTGGGAGCTCTAGCTATTGAGCTGGTTGTAAAGACACAAGTTCAAAAAAACTCTAAAAACATGATGTTCCAAGCTCTGGTGGTAGAAAAATCAAACATACATCTTTGCCTCTGTGGGTCTGTCCCAAAAATAGCCAATCAGCCAAGACCTCTTTGTTGACTTCTTTACTCCATTTCTTTTGCTGTAATCCATGCACTTCCAAATTAGGTTACTGTGTGGGGCTTGTAGGACACTGCATTGGCCTCACAAGTGAACATCAGACCCCAAATATGGTTTGTCTGAGTGACTTTGTGGGAAAATCATGTCAGTTTGATGTTTCTGTGTATCATATTTCAATGTAAAACACTTTTTTTAAGTTGTCCTGGATAAGATTCAGCCAAATTCTGTCCATGTAAATGTTAACGTCAAAACTTTTAAGCTTAAGAGTTGTTGACAAGGGAACACATCCTAAATAAAACCAATAACATTAGGAGACTGGATGAAGAAGTTTATAAGATTTAAGACTTATTTTATTTACTTTGCACAGTGATATTTCTTGGACAGAGCATTATTATTATTATCTCTAAAAAAAACAACGCAGCTTTGATTGTTTACAGGAAATCTCCTCATATATTCCTTTACATGTACAAACTACACGCTGTGTGCACCATTATAACCTGCAACCTTTCAGAACGAATAGACCGATATACTGTAAATGCTCCAAAATTACTTGGAATAAAATCTCTACAGTAAAAGATAAGAACGTTTTTGCCCTCTTTGTCACATACATAGTTATAAAACATGTAGTAAAAAGAGCCCCTGAGTTGAGGCATATCTGTGCAATAAAGTTATTATTATTTAAATGAAAGATAAATTGGAGAGGCTAAACTAAGGTAATGAAATATGAAGACAAAAAGAATATACCAGCTAAACAGAACAGAAGCAAGGTCCGTACAGTGTGCAAAATGTCACGTATAAACAGTGTCCAATATACCATGGGGTATACATTTTACATTAAGTGGTAAATATTTAATAAAGGGTTTAAATATATGAGACATAAAAGCTTTAATTTAGAAATAACAGTATGTCTGCTGTTGCCTGCCTGGATCCCTCAGACATCAGGATTAAGGACAGTCCCATTTGCCCCTTACACACACCTTTTGTGCCCCGTTGAAAAACCCTCATCTGAGCTCTTTCAAAAGCAACGTGGAACCTTCAAAGTCCCCCGACACCTCAGACACCCTGTGGGCAGTCTATTGTTCGAACCCATTGGCCGGCGATGGGGTGGGTCTGTCTGTATGGTCAGGTGAAGGGGGAAAGTGAGAATGGTTTTTAGAGAGCTTTTGAACACAAGGGCCTGTGGTAACAGTATTATGTTAATTGCTGAAGGATGTGAGAAAGCCCCTCACTGTGAATTAAGCAATGACAAAGTCCCCAAAAGCACAAATAAAATACAGCACGTCAGGCACTCAGGGAAGAGATAATTCTGCATTATATTCCGATTTTATATGAATTAGTGCAGCTATTTAGTGGTACATACAATTCAGTTTAAAGAAAAAGTCACCAACAAAGCAATTCAAATAAGATTGGTCAATGAGTCAAATTGGCATGTGAAAATATGTAACAGTATGTGTCAACATATTTGATATTTCTTATGTTTTAAGACGTTTTAATATTATACTATTATTTACCCCTCCTTTAAACTCTTTATTTACTTGTTTTAGGGTATTTTATCCAATGAAAGCATCTGTAGATCACTGTGTGTCTTAACAAACAAAAAGCATCCCTCTGAAGCTGGTCAAGTTCAGTAAATAAGCAAGTAAGTAGAGCTTTATTGTCATCCCAGCCACTTACAGTAAGTACACAGTGAAACTAAATATTTTAGGTGCAACATATAACACAACAGCACCACCATTAACAATGACGGTAAACAAGTTTCCTGAATTAGGAACTAAACCTATGCATGTTTCTAAATACACACATACTTTACAAAAATATTAAAATACTATGTGACGGCACTACAGAAGAGAAGAAAAACAGTGCAGATGTACTAAAGACTCTCAAGTATCGCAGTATGTTCAATGCAGTGTTCAAATAGACATGAATGTAAACCTGAAAGTCCTTCAGGAAGCCCGGAGAACTGTTCCTCAAAACCATTACTGTGTGTAGGGATTGTACCTTGTTCAAGTGTCCCTCAGTGGTGCCACTAGCAGTCCGGGGGGAAATATATATATATATATATGAAATGCAAGCCTCAGCTCTACTAGAACTGTATTCTATAATGATGATCTATAACTCCAATATAAACCAGTTCAGCTCACACTTTCTGCACACAAACATACTGTGACAGGAATCCTCGACACAGAATCTGCATTGTTCAGGAACAAAGTATACTGTTGCTTTATTCTATATAGTTAACATTTTAATCGTTCAGTGATGAATAAATTTTATTTTGCAAGTACAAAATAAAAAAGTAAAATGCATGCCCTGCAATGTACTTGAGCGTTAAAAGCTCTGCGAGTTGTTAGGCACATTTAAAGGCAAGTACTTTTGTATGTAACATAAGCAGACTAACTGGACTTTACTCAAAGGATTAACTGTAAAACTGACATGCTTCACAGTCTGAGTCGTTCAAGTGAGTCACGGCAATTGTTTCATTCGCCATCTGAGGAAGACAGCAAACTACAAATAACAATGCGTGCTCTGTGCCTGCGTTTTAGACAGAGGGTTTCTGCAGACTGTCATACAGAGACAGAGAGGAAAAGTGGACGCGGTAGTGCTCCAAACAGGGTGGCTGCAGCACTAGTGCTCCTGAGAGGAGCTTGACCACTAAATTAGCGCTAAGAGGTAGAAGCCTTGGGGCCTGATTAACACAGTCTAGACAGCAAGGCAAAACACACCATGCTTGTGGACGCCATTATTGTTTGTAAGGATGCAAACAGACCCTTCCTTTGTCCTGGACAGCCTTCAAAAACTACTGTGTTCCCAGAAACGTCTGGTCACCAATAGCACTGTTAAAGCCATTTTTCATTTAGCATGCCTTCTGTAGACTCCTCATCTGTTTGTCCTGCAATTTTCAAACTATGCTACACAAGACAGACCTAAGGTCTTATATACAGGCCAAATTTACAGTGAAAATATATAAAATAATAAACAATACATCCTTATCAAGCAGCACTTCTAAACTTGCATTCAGAAATGCACAGGTGAGATATATCAGCATCACTCAATGGGACATGTTCATGCCTCAGTGAGCTGAAGTCTAAAGTGGATGGGCCTAGGCTTGTGTGTGTGTGTGTGTGTGTGTGTGTGTGTGTGTGCGCACTCTGTTTGTGAATGGCATGAGGTGCCCGATCGATAGCTTTGCCTGCGATGCCAATGCCACATCACCATGGGTCCCAGGCAGCTTCGATTGCAATATCGCTGAGCCTTGTTGAAAGGCTGGGCTTCACATTAATTAGCTTGTGTTTCCCCAAACAGGGTCGATGAAACAGCTCAGTTGAAAATTCCCACTGATCAATTTCCAATGTCGGTACGGTCTCCAGAGGGTGGTGGGTGCTTTCATGGTGCTGTAACCACAGTCATCGGAATGGAAAAAGGTATTGGATTCTGTCAAGACTAAAATAGAAAGCGGAGAACCTTTGCTACATTTTGTGCCTTTGCTAGTGCCTTTGCTACATTTTGACTTTTAAAAAGGCACTAAAATGAGATAAGTATATGTATATTTTGACCTTTAGGTCAGACAAGCTAAGACAACTTTACAGCCATGTGATGGACACTGAACCTGCAATGGCTGGCCCATAATCTCTCATTACAGAGGTGAATGTTATACTCACGGATGGGTTCAAGGGGGGAGCCCAGGTGGCTGTGGATGGACTCTAGAAGGTCATAGTCATCAAAATCCAGCACAAACTCATCAAAGTCCTCAAACCCTTCAACAGGGAAGACTCCGGAAGGATACTTTTCCTCCCCACTGTGTGTATTCCCGCCGTCCATCTCTACCTGGTGTTCTCGGCTGTTGGCCATCACGCCAGCATGCTCCTGCGCTACGTCTGTCATCTCCACGCCCGATGCCTCCACCCCACCCTGGGCCAGGGGGATGCCCTGATCATCCAGAATGTTCTTCTATTGTACACCGCTGCTTTTAGCCAATTAACGTCTGTGTAGCGTGGTGCTCTTGGCTTCCAGAGTTGTGCACAATATATGTAAGAGGGTTTCCACAGACTGTCTGTTGTCAGCTGGAGGTGACAGATGAGCTGGTCACCCTTAGCATGCTGCTGCTGCCTTCAACAGCAGAGATGGGAGACTAAGCCTCTTAGATCCTCTACATCCGGTGGGTGGGGTTCCACAATTCCACTGGGAGCCTGACAGCACCAAGCATGTCCTCCACGCTACAGGGAGATATGGCTCTCAAACAAGAAGAAATGAGACCACCAAGAACGGCAAAACTGCACAAGTACTCTTCACAAGTTTCTCCAGGTTGGCATTCCACAGTTGGTCCACATTAGTTTTAATCTCTCAGATCCACCTGGGTTGCTTTCAGACGAGCAGGACAGGTGTGGCCTAAGGGTTCCTGAGTTGTGGTCTTGGCCCGCTGGGAGACATGTTGTTGTTTCTTCCACGCAAAAGCAAGCAGCAGGGATGCTGGATGGTTCTGAGAAATCGGGGCAACGACTGATCTACTTTTTTTGGTCTCTAACCGAACCTATTGGTTCCCCTGCCCAGTTTCCATTACGTCGCTGATTGATTGTTCAGCTGCTCGTCTCGTGGGTGTGCCGCTGCCCCGCTTTCACCCAGCTGCCTCCCTACTCTGCCTGCCATGAATCTCAGGCCTCAAGCTCTGTCCACTGTGCCCATGGGTGTCCTAATCAAAACCCAGCGCAACAGAGCGTCCGGAGCAGCAGCAGAGGAAGGCTGATGATGCCAGGTTGCCAGATTTATGACGAATGCACGCCATGCAGGCTGCGCCAGCTGAGCATTGAGGAGGCGGAGGCGTCAGCTCCTACATCACACTTAGACGACGTCCAGACGCACGACATGTAGCCACACACTGGAGTGTGTCGCGGCTACATCGGAGGTTGCCATGGCAACCGTGATTGCTTCTAGTGCTCTCCATGCTCGCATCTCTGGCACTCTTGATACCTGAGATGTGCTGCATCACTCTACACACCGGCGGGCACCATTAGACACTGCAGAGCCCGTGGCATATGCACACACTCATGTCATTAACGCGTCTTCGTTTTAAAAATGCGCCAAAATTGAGACATTTCAGTCACTTTATCAAAATAAAGAGGTTGGCCTTATTTTGATGTAGACGTTGATTTCATAACCGTTAAATGCTGAAACAGAAACTCAAACTGAAAAGCATCTTAATACATATCCAGTAAACTGCCAAGGATTATTGGGTAACTATTGTAAAAGTAAAATGTAAGTGACAAAGTATTTGATATAAATATATACATTATAATAAAATGCTCATATTAAAAGGTGTTCAGTTTCTGTCACATCGTAACGCCTTTACAGGTTTAGACATACACTGTACGTAGACAGGGCATGAAAATAGCTCACATGAAATCATTAGCATGGGAGAGACGTAGGGGGTTGTTGACAGGCCTCCCTCTCAGTGCATGACTAAAATTCAATGGCTTGTTCCAGGCCCAAATCTGTTGTTCGCTGCAGCTCTCCAGTCAATGATTCCTACTCTCTGAAAGCAGGAAGAGCCACAGGCTGGGGTGCTGGGAAGGATAATCGATCAGAGCAGCTATGTTAATTACAGCCTCAGGACCCTGTCCACAACTCTCTTCGCTAGAAGTGTGTCCTCCCTCGCTCGCTCTCTTTCTAGCTCATTCAAATAGGGAAATAGGGCAGAGATCCATTGACCATAATATCCTGCAGTTTGTCACATAGCACACACATCCTCCATCAACATCACACTTTTACAAGACTCTAAAATTGTTTTTTTTGTTTTTTTTTACAGACAGAGCTATCACTTAATGATTTGAGGATTATATGAAATTGATTGAGTGTAATTTAAGATGTGGTTCTACACATTTCTTTACTTGACAGTAACTTATTGTCAGTAATTGTCCAATAGGAATTACTAGGGCTGGGCGATTTGGCCTAAAATCAAAATCTCGATTAATTGAACATTTTAACTCGATTACGATTAATAAA
>JBBPDE010000002.1:18824122-18834471 GCA_037974605.1 Nannopetersius ansorgii
ACACCTTTTAACTAGAAAGAGCTGCTCAAAACCCAGGAAAGTCACATGATCGGGATGGACAGTGTCTGTTAGCATGGTGACAGAGATCTGGAAGAGGGGAAAAACAATATTTTAATGGGTGTTCTTGTCTTGAACAGATGTTTATAGCTGTAGCATGGGGATGAGGTCGATAAAAGTTAATAATACAGCCTGCTGTCGATATTATTAGCCTTGTTTGGGAGATCTAGACCTGTAAACAGCCCTCTAATCTGTGCTCCTGTCTGTAGAGGCCAGAGTGGCTAAAGCTAATCGACCATGCAGGTCGAAACTGCAGGAATACGGGCCTCTGAAAGTGAAAACAAACTGGATGTTCATACCCAGAGCTCAACACAGGGCTCCTTTAGGACAACATCCAAAATCTTTCAGTACAGGTACGTTTTAAATCTTTCAATTTTGTACTTATTATTGTTAGCCAGACTAGTTAGCCATTAGCCACCCACTCATTCTAATGTAGTTCAGTGCGAACGCAATCAGCCTTGGCTTGTACTTGTCACTGCATGTGTTTCAGAAATCTTTTTTTTTTTTTACTTTTTATGATAGTCAAGTGGTTATCCTCTGTGTTAGAAAGACTCAAATTACGACCCAGAGCCTTTAACTGTGGCTTATTTTATTCTATGTCACTAGGCCTCTGTTTTGATGTTATTAAGTCATGACTAACCTAGCTCATTGTGTTCCCTTGTAGAAGGGGTGTCATTACCACAAGAACAGCTTATTTTTTTACATAATGATTACATAAAATGGACATAAAAATGTAGATGATGTATCCTTTAAGTGCTACTAAATTAATAGTGTATTTGTTTGCTCCTCTCCACCTGTTATCTGAAGTGATCACATGGAGAATGTTTATGGGTATTTGATGAAGTACACAAATCTGGTGACAGGATGGCAGTATCGGTAAGTACTGTCTCAGAACCATTATCAACATCTTTTCTTCAGAACTCAACCACTTTAAAGTGTCAGCTTGTATAACCTACCAGTAGAATGGGATGCTCACACAGTCGCACATGTGTCTGAGGTCATCCTACCAAATGTCAAGCATCTAGAAAGGTGTAGTTTCCAGCTGGACAGCAGTAGAAGTGATTTTTGATGGAGTGATGAGGCATCATCCAATAATTTAAGATTAGCTGAGTGGTGTTTTTTATGAAGATCAAATCTTCTAGCAGCACCCCCTGACTGCAATAATCCTCATTTTCAAAAAAAAAGTCTTACAGCAATGTTCCAGCATTTGGTTTAAAGAAAGAGCAGAGGCTGTTATTTCTTATTTATTTTATTGTATATACTATATTGATCTTGGAGGAAATTACATGAGTAATCTGCATGATCCCAATCACAGAGTGAAGCAGTGGGCAGGGAGCAGTGTACACCTTGCTCAAGGGTACCTCAGTGGTAACATTGGTAAACCCAGTACCTTCCAACAGCAGGTGCAACTCCCTAATCACCAGGCCACCAGCTACAAAAGCCCTGTAACTAGTAGCCCAGATTTCAAAACTAACACTGTATGAGAATACATCTGTAAAACTTTGGACACACAGTGCATGTTAAGCAGAACAACCCTGACATATAGTGGATGTGGGTGAAAATCTAAGCTAATTCATTATATTGGGTTACTTTGTCATCACCACTGACTGGGCTTTCTTGGCTGTTTCTAGATTCTTTGTGCTCAACAATGAGGCAGGGCTGCTGGAGTATTTTGTGAACGAGCAGTCTCGTCTCCAGAAGCCCAGAGGCACTTTGCCTTTAGCAGGCGCAGTCATTTCCCCCAGTGACGAGGACTCGCACACCTTTACCGTCAATGCAATCAGCGGGGAGCAGTACAAACTCAGAGGTGCCACTCTCTCTGTTTTTTTGTTTCTTCTGTTTCCTTTCTAGCCCACCTCTCACCTGCTGGATGTATTATGTGGCTGTGGGTTTTGTGATTTATGCTAGTTGTCTTGTCTTGTAAATCAAGGCCATTGTTTATAGAAACTGTCAGCGCCAAGCATAGACTATGTGTAACAAGCTATTTTTTGCACAGCTGCTGATGCTAAAGAGAGACAGCACTGGGTGAGCAGGCTGCAGATATGTACACAGCATCACACAGAAGCTATGGGCAAGGTGAGAAAGCCTAGATATATGCTCATTCACACGACTACAGATCAGCTTGTTTACTGGTGTAAGTAACTGGCTGGGCCTAAGGGGATTTTCACGTTTTTTTTTTATATGAGCCTGAAAGAGAACGTACTGAAAATCTGCCTATTTTGTCTGCAATATAACATTAATTGTGTTAAAATGTGCAGAAGGGTGTTTTCTTTAGGGGATGTGCAATGAAAGCAATTAGCCAGAATATTAAAACTTGTCAAGAGGTGGGATAAATTAGGCAGGCGTACGAATCTGAGCAATTTTAATAACTGATTGTGATGGCTAGACATCAGGGTCAAGCATGTCCAAGATAGCATGTCTTGTGGAGTATCTGTGGTATACAGTGTTTAGTACCTACTAAAAGTGGTCCCAGTGAGGGCGACTGGTAAACCCATGACAGGGTCATGCGTAAACAAGGCTCTACTGTAGCATAAACTACTGAAGAAGTTATATTGAACTATGATCAAATGGTATCTTAACATAGAGTGCAGAGTGCTGATACCGACCCCTGTCCACTGCTAAATACACCTGCAGTTGGCATGTGGGCATCAGAACTGGACAGTGGAGCAATGGGAGAATGTGACCTAGCCTGATGAATAATGTTCTCTTACACATCACATGGACAGCTGGATTCGTTTGTGTCACTTCATTGGAAAAAAGTTGACACTGTTGGAAGAGAATGTACTGTTTGAAGAAGGCAAACCAACAGATGTAATGTGCTTTTCTGGGCAATGTATAGCTGGGAATCTTTGGGTGCTTTAATATTTGACACATACCTCCTACCTAAGCATTTTACACCCCTTACTTAATGACAGTTGTCACCTGAGTAGGATAATGAACCCTGTAACAATTAAAAATTTCCCAGGAGTAGTTTGAAGGCCATGACAAAGAGACAAGGTGGAGATTTGGCCTCCAAAGTAACATCTTGGTGTCAAATACCACAGCACATCTTCAGAGGTCTTGTGGAGTCCATGCCTTGGTGAATCAGAGCTGTTTTAGCAGTCCCAGGGGGACCTACAGAGTTTTAGGTGGTTTTGTTGTCATGGCTGATTAGTGTATTTGACCAGGGTTGTGCAAACATTTGCACTCAACTGTAGCTGTTTTTTTTACTGGTTTATAAAAGCGCTGCATGTGTTATTAGCATCATTCTTTAATCACAGCTTATTACATTGATATGATGGTGTTGAAGTCTCTTTGTGAGATCACACAAAAATACAGACCACCTGTAGACTGAGTAGCCTTACCTGAGGATGTGTGTACACGGTATGCCTCGAAGTTCTTAATCATGACCATACTCGGACCGCCTCAGGTTTGGAAAAGATTTGAATTTCTTTCATATGACCCAATGGTCTGAGACCACTTGAAACGCTGAAAGTGTGAAAATGCCCTAACCTTGTAGCTGTACTAGACTGTAGAAGAAATCATTCTTCTTTGGCCTACGTATATCTACTTGATGGCCGGCTTTAAATGCTTTGCTCTTGTCCTGAAGACAAATCCACCGCTAAAGACTCGCAGTCTGTCCACAACGTCTCAGGGCAGTGCCAGTTCCCCTGGATCTCAGCGCAGGATCAGCCATAATGCCAACTCCCTGCTGGGCATGTCTCAGTTCCACCGTGGTTCCTCGCCCTATTCCAGCAAACGCTCCCTGCTGCCTGACCACCTGGTGGAGGCCCGAGAGGTAAGGTCATATTTTTTATGGAAAGCATATCATAGGACTGGGCATGATACGCAATATGCATTGGAGCGTTTGGTTTTCAAAAAAATCACGAGACTCATGAAAGTTGTTTGCATGTTTTTTCACACCTTAAGAGCCTGGTGATTAGCAGAAAGAGGAGAGAAGTCAGTGGAGAGGCTAGTTGTCATGCTGTATTTTGTTGTGCAGATGATGAGCCAGGCGCAGGGCCAGCACAGAGACTTGGTGCAGTGCATTGAGGGCCTGCCTGCCAGCCATGGTCCTTCCCCGCTTGACCAGGACCTTCTACTGCTCAAGGCAACGTCACTGGCCACCATGAGCTGCCTCAGCGACTGCCTCCACATCCTGCAGCTTCAGCAAGTAGCACGGCAAAAAGTTCCTCTTGGAGGTGAGTAGCACCCGGGCACGTGTTTTATACTCCACAGTGATGGTCTTGATTCAGTTTTCCTATTTAAGTAGATAAGTACTTGAAGTCTCTTTTTAAGTGTTATATAATAAGGCTGGATTCATGTTTTAATTGGCTTTTGATTTTTAAAGGATGTTTAAGATAACTTAACTAAATGTAGTAAATGTAATTAATAGTCATGTATGGTTTGTGCTGAGTGAATTTGGATTTTGTTTTTTAAAAGGATTTTAAATTATATGCCTAAAATAGAGTGAAAGCTAAATAGTACCCCCGCAGCGATCTCTTGCTGAGCTGAAAGAGCAAGAAGAGCCCTAAGGCATGCTGCGCAGAGGACCTCCTGGATCAGGGTTGGGTCTAGTATTTGCAATTATCAAGCACTATGGTTTTTACACGCACATGCAATAAGTACCTCCTTGTAATAAATACATAAATGATTAGCATTTATGCTTTGTGTAATGTTCTACATCGAGTGCAAAGATAGACACCAGAATGCATCCTTCTGTCATTTGCATTTCAACATTGAGAACACTGTCTGCCCTTATTTCTAAAGTGTACAGTGTTATGCTTATGAGGGTTAACACCATTAAATCATAAATTATGCAGTGTGGCTTTAGAACGGGATAAGCAGTCTTATCAGAATTCACGATCAGACACTTACGGAATATCTTAAATCGCAAACTCCCTGTGACTCATTAAGTGCAACATTTAATCAGGTAATATAAGATAACATACAATACCTTACATAACATTAGAAAACCCTGCACAGCTTGGAGGTGTGGCATTATGAACTGACCTAAGATGCATCAGTGCTTTTCATTTTCACTTTACATATTACAGGTGTTTGTGGTAGCAAATCAGTTAATCCAAGGTCATGTTCTTGTCTGTAGAATTCATGACCTGGGGCCTCTGGGCAGGGAGTGGAATATAGTTTCATAATGGATGAGGAATTGTATCTCCTTCTGATAGGCCAGTCCAGGTAACCAGAGCTTTGAGGGCGTCACCCATGCGAGCCGTCTGTCTGCTTCCTCAAATTGTGCTCCTGCGCTGCTGTCAAGAAACCCTGTTACTAATGCATAGACAGATCTTCTTCAGATCTTTCTTCAACTAGTTTATTTGTTTTTAATTTCTCAGTGCCCAGTGCATTCTGTGGCAAACTATAGACCTTACTGTAGACTGGTAACAAACATCGGTGGTCTTCCAATTGTGCACAGCTTCATACTTTGAATTTGATCCAGTTACAAAGCATACATATTTTATAGCTCTCTGCCAGGAACGGAACATAGGAACCAACCGCTAGTCAGTGGTGCGTATCAGTATTTTAGTTGCTGTGCAGACCCAGTTAGATCAACAGGTCAGGATTCCCTCATAAGCTTTAACTGATTACTATGAAGCTGACAGGGTGGGAATAACTTTCCCACCAAACCAGCAGTTCAGCACCGGGCAAAGTTGTGTGCAGCTGCTGGTCTCTGGGTTCGGGTTGCGAATGTGAACTTGAAGACAATTGTGAGGCGACCGGACACCTGGAGTTCTAATTGTGAGAGAGCCTGTTGTTGACCTGTGGCCGCTGTGTGTAGAGTCCGGTGACATGAGCAGTTCCGAACAAGGCTCCGTTTGCCCTGCAGGGCCGACCATCGAGTGGCTGGAGCCCAAACTGCCCGACATCCTGAAGAATGGTGGCAGTCTGGCCAGCATCACAAAAGACAGCAGCAAAACCCAGGGGACGATTCTAGAGCCCATAGACATGGATTCCTGTGACATCGCTGGGGTAAGATAGCTTTGACATCATACAGCAATCCCACACAGTGTATTCTTTTGTTCTTCCAAGTTGTGATGGTCTTTTTTGCTGTAAGACATATTGCTATTGATGTTTATACAATGTGATTGAATGTTATATATGTACACTTTGGATAATAATCAAGGGTTTAATCCACTCCCTAACTATCCAAGTCTCCTTACGTACAGTTACTATATGAATGTGTTTGTCTTGGAAACAGATCCCATTAGAACTCAGGAAAATGAAATTTATGTGAGGGCGGTTACAGTTAAGCAGTCTGTGGATTAGTCTGTTACTGGAAGTGAAATACAGTAGAAGCAGGCACAGCTCCAGCCTCTTCCTTGAATTAATTTATATCTATTGGGCTGAAAGGTGATAGCAGTCTGAAATGCCTTCCAATGATTTTTTTTTTCATTGTCTCATTTTTAGTGTGCACCACATTTGCAACAGTGCAAATGTTCCTGCGTGCGCACAATGAGTTTACAGTTGTTCTCAGTTGGGTTCCTGAATATAAAGACAGAGCTATTTGATTCCCACATTTTTCTGTTTTTATTCATTACAGTGAAGAAAACAACAGTATACACTAACTTTGGGCACTGAAATGGCTAACTTTGAGTAACTGAAACATTACTACCATTATTGCTGGGTGTATTATGGAAGCAGTAAATTCTTTTAGAACACTGAACAGCTGCACCTATAGTGAAAATTTAGATTCATATCTCTTTGTTTGGGCTACAACAGTTTTTGATGGTTAGAGATTAAAACAATCAGACTTTTGTTGGATAATATGAAGACCTGTTCATCAGAACACCCAGTAACTCCCCTATCGCTGTGATTACTCATCCTGTTAGAGTGATTAACATTGTTGTGATCACTGGGACCGCGATAACGATTAGCTGACGATGCATCGTGCAGCCTATCACACTTATTTACCAACAGTCTTTCAAGCCAAAGTATACCAGTAAAATTGAGTCTTATCCTGAAGAGGCAGGAGTGTTTGGAGTTGAGACTAGGGTGTGGGCTAGAGCTGCATTTGGAACATGTTCCACAGCAATTTCTATTCCAGCCAGTAAGTGAGTCATGAGCTGTGTCCCTCAGTGCTGTTTATTACATTTGTTGATGGGAAGAGTTAAGTTAGAATCTATAGACAATCTCAGTCCTTGACAAAGAGCCAGAAGCATATTCAAAAGTTTGGTGCACAATGTTGGCCTGATACAGACACATAATGCAAAGACCCACAGGCCTTACGATTTCTCTAGGAATATTTGAAAATTTCTAGTGTGTACATCATGTAGGAGGGACAGAAGTGAGGTGTATGCAAACATTATGGCACAATGATTACAGGAGAACAGATGAATGGGTGATAACTGAGGCAGCTGTACAAGGATGCTGTGTTATGGTTTGGAGCAGCCTCTAAGTTGGTATTGTGGTATCTTTGTCCCGTGTGTTGGCATATTCCCTTGGGTTTCACAGACTGAGGATTAAATATCAGCATTAGACAATCACTGTGCTATCAGTATGAAATGCTGAAATGGATTTTATAAATGTTTTATTGACATATAAGCTATATTTTGTGTCAATTGGACCTTTCTAGTATATTTGCTGTCTCTATCTTGAAAAATCAAAGAATTAGATTTTTTTTTTCTTCATCCTAATGTAAGGTTAGGCTTCATTATGACCGTCATAAGAGCAAGAATGCACTGAAATATGAAAGGAAAGAAAACCAGTGGATACTGAATAACGAAAATTGTGAAAATAATTGAAATACATTTTGAAATACATATATTAATGAAAACATCTGGCTTGAAGTTCTGAATGATCAGTTAATCCAATTCAATTTGAAATTGACAGATCTTCACCTTCCGAAGATCTTACACATTCACAATTCCTTATGGCTTCTTTGTCATTTTGTATAACCCAAAATGATTCTAGGAACAGGAGGATATTGATGCAGAAGAGGAGCAGGAAGATTCCTCGTATCCTGATGAAGAGGACTTGGGAGCAGTGGAAGAAGAACGCAGTGTCATTCTGCACCTCCTCTCTCAACTCAAACTGGGCATGGACCTCACCAGGGTGAGTAAACTGACCCACCCATCTCTTCCATACACCAGTTGAAATTCACCTCCAGTCCTGGAAGGCTGGTGTCCAGCACACTTGGGATTTCTCTACTTGGGCAAACCCATTAAACTTGGCAGCTAACAGAGCTGAGTGTGTTTGAGCATGGAAAGGACCAAACTGTGCCGATCGCCTCGTAGATCTGAGTTGAACACCCTGACATTCTATCTGTGTGTATTCAACTGTGTAGTATTTTATAAAGATTGCAAAGAACATATATTGTTCACACATCATTCCCTCTGTCATGCAGGTGGTCCTTCCTACCTTTATTTTGGAGAAACGCTCTCTGTTGGAGATGTATGCAGACTTCATGTCCCACCCGGACCTTTTTATAGCCATCACGGATGGTATCAGTCCTATGGAGCGAATGGTCCGATTTGTGGAATATTACCTCACTTCCTTTCATGAGGGCCGGAAGGGTGCCATTGCCAAGAAGCCCTATAACCCAATTATTGGCGAGACTTTCCACTGCTCCTGGAGAGTGCCAAAGCTGGCAGCATCTCCAGGGGGCATTCAGAAAGAGAGTTCCAATCCATCGGACTACTACCAGCTACGCTTTGTGGCTGAGCAGGTGTCACACCATCCACCTGTATCTGGGTTCTATGCCGAATGCCAGGAGAGGCAGATATGTGTAAATACACATGTATGGACCAAGAGCAAGTTCATGGGCATGTCCATTGGTGTTTCTATGATTGGAGAGGGTAAGGCCCTTTGCATATTAATACTCAGGTAGTTTTATTGCTGGACTTTTTCAAACCCGTATTTAATGCAGGAATAATGTTTACCACCACTTTTTGCTGCTTTGCAGGAAATGTAATTAATTTGTGAAGTATTTGTTGATAACAGCTCTACAAATGAATTTGCCCATTCTTGTGGGTTTGTTTAAAAGTTGCTGTGCAATTAACATGTTGTTTTCTTTAACTGGGTTTCTCCTCAGGTAATCTGCACCTGTTGGAGCATGGGGAGGAGTACACGTTCACTCTGCCATCGGCTTATGCCCGCTCTATCTTGACCGTACCTTGGGTAGAGTTGGGTGGAAAGGTTAATGTCAACTGCGCCAAGACGGGCTACAGTGCAGCCATCACCTTCCAGACCAAGCCTTTCTATGGGGGCAAGCTGCACAGGTCAGTGTCACGAGATCAGCTTACACCTTAATGTCGCTCGCTGTCTACATCGCAGCGTACTGTCCGAAAAAAAGATAGATGATACAACAATTGATGAAAAAAAAATCTGTATTATGAGTCTGGTTTGTTTAAACCAATAAAAGGATATACTAGTATGATATGAGTCATGGTGACTGCATGATTTCCAAGAAGTCAGTTGTAATTATTTGCGCATAAATATTATACACAAGTTTGGTGAGGATTAAAACATTTATTCATGCACTACATGAGAAAAAGTCTGAATAAAGGGCAGCATAAAGCATTTTCATCATCAGTGTTGGATGATTAGTACTGAATCCCAAAAGCTCTCTGACGGATAGTTAAAAGTACTTGGTGGACCTGGTTGCCCAGAACAGGTGCCCATTTTTTTTGAGTGGCACGTTTCCGGTGTGAAAGCTGAGTGTCTAGGTTGTAACTGAAGCCATGTTTCTGTTATGCAGAGTGAATGCGGAGGTGAAGTACAACTCCACCAACTCGGTGGTGTGTCGTGTGCAAGGAGAGTGGAACGGTGCGCTTGAGTTTACCTACAGCAATGGTGAGATGCGCATTGTGGATGTCACCAAGCTGCCTATCACCAGGAAACGAGTGCGACCCAATGACCAGCAAGGCCCTTATGAGTCAAGGCGAGGATTTCCCACTACATCACTTTTTTGTGTATTTTAGTTCTGTTGTCTTTTGTGTTACTTTTTATAAACATGATAAGCTTTGTCTGTTACTGCTGTGCGTTTACATTGTGTTGCCGTCACATTTATTTATGCTCTGTTTATCATAAAGATCAATCACTTCTAAAGCGTAATGGAAAACTAGTGCAGTGCCAGTTATGGTTATGGTGCTTTATGTTCATACGAGTTAAAT
Source organism: Nannopetersius ansorgii (assembly GCA_037974605.1). NCBI lineage: Eukaryota > Metazoa > Chordata > Actinopteri > Characiformes > Alestidae > Nannopetersius > Nannopetersius ansorgii. The sequence continues at coordinate 18,834,286 of JBBPDE010000002.1, forward strand.
AATGGTATGTAAATCACTGCATTATTCTCATCAGCCGCTACAACTGAACTCTTCTTAATGCAGGAGACTGTGGCAGCATGTGACTGAGTCCCTGCAGCAAAGAGACATGGAGAAGGCCACGGAGCACAAGCGCTTCCTGGAGGAGAGACAAAGGAAAGAGGAGAGACACCGCACTGAGACAGAGAC
>JBBPDE010000002.1:18845146-18855222 GCA_037974605.1 Nannopetersius ansorgii
TATACATATATAGTGCTTTGCTGTTTTACAGACTTTACATCTTGTAAAAAATAGGTAACATTTGACAAACTTACCATATAGCCACACAGACCTCTTCAGCCTGGTTACAAAAGGAGCTGAAGTTGCAGTTACTGTTGCAGATGTTGTCCACACATACAGGACTGGACTGGTCACACCACTTGCAGAAGTTGCTTGTTTGGAAAATGAAAGCACTGGCCTGAAATACTGAAACATGTACAGACAGATGGACAGCAGTTAAGTGGCATGATGCGTGAATTGTGAGCCCATGCTGATGTCTCATTTTTTAATGCACATATCTGCATATGCTTAAACCAATGCCAAGATGGAAACATTTATGATATGTAGAAATTATGACTTAATCCACCTTTATCAGAATGTCTTCATGGTCACAAATATAAAAAATATAAAGATCAGGCATGTTCTGCTAATTTGGAGTACATTATGTCAGTTTGAAATATTAGTTAAATCTGCCTGATACTTTTTAAATCAATTATCCACTGATCATTTATATACTGATATGATTGCAATATCATTATTCATATGAATTATGATATTGAAATGATATCACTATTGTATATAATTGAAGGGTTGCCAGTGCAAAACCTCTTCTCTCTAAAAACAACATTGCAGTGCGGAATGTATGGCAGATGTTTGTCCATAATGCACAGTCCCATAATGCACCGTCAAGCACGATGGTGGAGGAGGGGAGATGATTTGTACTTGTTTTGCAGCCACAGAACCTGGACACCTTGCAGTCACAGAGTCGACCGTGAACTCCTCTGTACAGTATACCAAAGTATTCAAGAGTCAAATCTGAAGCCATCTGTCCAACAGCTAAAGCGAGGCCAAAATCATGGAACATCATGGAACGGAACAATGATCCCAAGCACAGCGACAAATCTACAGCGGGGGGCTGAGAAGTCAGACCTAAACCTGATTCAAATGCTGTGGCGGGCCCTCAGTGAACTGGAGCAGCGTTGTAAAGAATAGTGCACAACACAATTCCTGCACAACAATGTGAGAAACTGACAAAGTCATACAGAACATGATTACTTCAAGAAACTGCTGCTAAAGGAGGTTCTGTGAAATCATGGGATGTGCTTAGTTTTTTTGGTTTAGTTTTGTTAAATAAACAATGACAACGAGGTTAGATCTTTTTAGGAGCAGATGATGTTTATGTATTTTTGATTAAACATATACACAAGAACTGAAAGGAAGGGGTGTTCTTTTTTACACACACACACACACACACACACACACATATATACTGTATATGTCCTCAACAGAAGTAGCAAATTCTGAACATAGCCGCCTGACTGTGTGGCTGTGTGCTCTTGATTATGGCCTGCAGAATATTTGGTAATCATGCCATCGCAGTGAAAATGATGATTGTAATGAGAAATATTTAGAGCAGTGAATGCGGTAATGACAACTGCAATCAGGATAGAATTTGTGGCCAAGCCTTTGGGGAGTGCTGTGCCCCATCTGGAGGCTATGGAGAGCTAAGTGGATTTGGATGATATACAGTATATATTATGTGTGCTGGGACAGATTCAGTTTGGTTGTCAGTGAGTGTGTGTGCTTGTATGTGTGTAGGGTGTGGGGGGTTGGGGATTGAGTGAGTGCTTGTGGTTATGTCGGGTGATCGCAGCGTTCCTTCCCACGCATCTTCTTCCTGCTATCCCTACACTGCCACATCACAACAATATTAATTGTGGATTGAAAGCAGATGAGGGGTGGGCTTACTTCACTCGGAGCTCATGGTGATCTAACAGAACTGAGTAAACATTAAAAGAAGCTGCACAGATATTTCTCAAAGACTTCCAGATGTTCACTGATGCCAACCATCAAAATATACAAGAGAGAGAGAGAAAAGAGAGAGAGAAAGAGAGAGAGAGAGCTAAAGGCAGGATAAGCAGAAAAAGCCCACTCTGCAAACTTTAAAGTAATTAAAATCAGCAGTGACTTCTCCAGAAATAAATTGAAGCCAGAAGTGTTCACTCTGGCCAAGTTTGAAGCACAACCCCTCTGTACTTATGGGAAATCCAAAGGCCACATGCTTACAGGAGGCCCAGAGTTGTTGGCCTGCAGTTATTTGCTTTGCAGTCAAGCATGCGCTCCTTTTCATTTTCTGCTTGTAATTCACAAGCTCTGCCCTTTCTAACGCAGTTCATTAATATTCAGCACGATATGAAACAGCATGACGCTCTTCCATCGGACAGAATCGAGTTCTGAAGTTTCATGTTTGAGGAACTAAAGGGAAATCTTCTGGAGTTTACACATTATCTTTTTTTAATAAAGAAATCTGCTGTGCCTCCAATCTGGACAGCTGTGTCATTGCTTTAATATCTTCTGAGCTCCATTTGGGTGTATCTGACCATTAAACACATCAACTATTCAGTTCCACTGTTCGGGACTCTGAGTAAGGAATACTACTGTGATATCTGTGAAGTTTTCTAAGTGTAGTGATAAAATTCAGCCACTGGGTGGCAAGTTGGCCACCATTAACTAGCCTTTAAACTCAGCATGCTCTTTGAAAGCATTTCCTGAATAAATTAATAACAGCACAATCATAACAGACACCCGCAGGCCCCATCAAATGCATGTGACGTACAGATGTCCACAAGATTTCCTCTATGATGGTCCACTGTGCTCTGCAGTGGTTTAGTGAAGTGAAGCTAATTTTGCAAGATGGAGAGAAGAGAGTGTGCCATCATCACCACATTACTCATAGCACTTCTTCCAAATTCATTTAGAACAAAGATGGGAGAGGCCAGCTCCCACAGCTGCCAGAACAGGGCCTATTATCTCCTGCCAAACAATAAATAGCCATTTATCTTCTAATATGACTTCCAATCGCCGTGATTCTCTCCTCAGAGTTAACACAAAAGCCCTGGCCCAAGGAGAACAATTCGCTGGACTTTTCTCAAGAAGGCAAGAGGAGCGAAAACACAACAGTGTGTGTCTCGGTCTGCGGGTCACCATGGGCCTTTTCAGCCATGAGGTGGCTCCGAGCCTGTCAGCATCATATCCCTCGCTTTAGGCCTGACAATATCAGCATTGTTGTGGCAGGGCCGAGAAGAGAACAGCACATCAGGCTTTCTCAGATTTTCTTCTGCGTCTTTGTGTGGCCATGTTCATCTGGCGCTGGCACCGCTTCGCCACACGTGTCCTCTGTTCTCTTCAATATTTACCCAAATTATTTTAAATGGGAGCAATTTCAAACAACAGCCAGAGTATGGTGTGAGGGAATGAGAGGTTATGGTTTTCTTCTCTCCACCCACATGGTAATATTTCATAATTGTTGTTGAAAGTGTAACTGCTCACTCACACACCCAATCCATTTAAGGGGGCCTCTGCTATGCAACAAAGATAATTTTGAGCCTCAAGATGGATTTCCTGCTGGAAATTTCCATTGCATGTTACAGTGACATTTCAGTGTGTCCACAGTCGGCTGCATCCTTTCATCTTTGGAGCAGAAATTCTGCTTTTAATTACAATATTTGATGGATTCCGTTTCACAACATGTACCTCTCCAAATATACGCAGAGCATGTGTCACTACAAAAAGATTGACTAGAAGAATAATAGAAAATGTACTATGCCTTTACTATGATGTGACAGGACCTTTCTAGTTCCATTATAAAACTTAACAGTATATTGTTTCCTTACAGAGTACTTGTATGAACGTGCTGGCCGAAAGATGTAAATATGATTAAATTACATCGATTTGTTATATGTGTTGATCACACCAACATGCAGCGTTTGTGCAGTTCCAAAATAAGTCATAATAAATATAGATGAGCAGCTGGAGGCAGATGTTAGCAAATTACAAATTATACTCTCTCATTACAGTATTATGATTGAAAATAAAAAGACGTCTGGTTTAAGGACCTTTGCAGTTTTTGCTCATTCTTGCCAGTTTATGCTGCATGCTTATTCATATATAATTAATATATAAGTTGTTTATATTTCCCACAAAGGTATATAATTTGACTATTTTCGTCTTGTTTGTCTGATAAAAGACAAATTTATAAAAGCACTTTCCCCCAGAGTCTGTGGCTGAAGAGAAATCGCAAACATCTGCAGGAAAATGTTATAATCATATTGTTTATAACAAAATCATTACTTTAGTAATATCATTAAAATATTACAAATGGTTACTATAGTAATATTATTATAGTAATAGTAAGTCTTACTACAGTACTGTACCACAAAAAGCATTACTGCTGCATATTAGATAATAATATATTATATAGAAACATATCATAGAAAACTTATGCATATTAATATATTGTGTAATATTCCATAATATGTCCATACTGTTATATTTCTGTACTTGTGTACAGTACCTGTGTAATATCCTGTTATAAACTACAGTCATTGTTAAAATTTGCGTTAAAATTCACATCTTTTTTCATAAAGGTTTTTAATCTATTTCTCCAATGTTATTCTTCTGCAAACCAGAATTAATAAATTAAAACTGTGCTTTGTTGAATAAATGAGGTTATGAGGTTTTAACTGCACATATGACATTCAGAGTGATTCAGAGAGACCAAATGCTGTGATATTTTTGCATATTAATCCTGTTGTTTTAAAAGATTGTTATGTCAAACAACTTGAAGAATGGCATATAGGGCTGACTCTGATGCTTTTACTTAGCGTTAAGAGAAAACGTCCCTTTGGGTAAGCTAATAAGCTGCTCATGTGAGGCTGGGGCAGATAGAAGAGAAAGGTTTAATTTCTTTGTCTTTGTCCGTGTTTCTCTTGGACACTGTCAGTTTTGAATGAGACTACAACAGGGGATAAATCCTCTGTTTAAAGTAATTACAACTGAAAATACAACTGTGCGTAATGTGATTTTTTTAATGTAGCATTACTGTTTCTGTCATTGCCTGCTGCCAAAGGGGACCTGAATATCTGTTACTACACACATACTACACACATGCACAGACACACACACACACACACACACACACATGCACAGACACACACACACACACACACATTCTGTCGAATATATATATACGTGTGTGTGTGTATGTGTATATATATATATATATATACATACAAACCTCTGTATTTATATTTTGCAATATTTGTATAGTGTATTTATTATATATATACTATTGTGTTGTATTCTATTAATGATACTGCTTCTACTTTCTTCTTTTGTTACGTTCACTTTTCATGCTGTAACAATTTTCCCATCTGTGGAAATAATAAACACTTATCTTATGTTATGTTATCTTATCTTATCTTAAAAGCAGTGATGGTGTTAGTGTAGTTGTGTGCGAAGCAGAAAGAGAGGATCATTTACTCACACAGAGAGAAGAGGACAGATGTTAGAGCAGAGCAGCTGCAGCGCATGCGCCCCATAATCTCCAGCCTCAGATCTCCAGTTAAAGTTCTCGAGCCTCAGATCTCCAGTTAAAGTTCTCGAGCCTCAGATCTCCAGTTAAAGTTCTCGAGCCTCAGATCTCCAGTTAAGGTTCTCGAGACTTAGATCTCCAGTTAAAGTTCTCGAGCCTCAGATCTCCGGGTAAAATGATCTAGCCTCAGATCCCAGTTAAAGTTCTCGAGACGTTCGACAGAATATTCTCTTTCAGCTTTTACCTCTCTCAGCCCGAGAACAAAGCTAAGTTTACATATATGAAGAAGTTTCAGGCTCTGTCCTGGACCGGAGCTGTAGGATCGTGAGGCTTTTTTCTGGCTCAGCTTTCTCTGTAGGCGGATCCAGATGTTTTTAATCCAGCTGTGTGAAGGAGGCCCGCCCAGGACCACGACTGTATTCATTTAGAAACGCCTTCAGAAGCCTCTTCACTGTGCAGCAGCCTTACAGACCAGCAGCAACCGGTTTCCAACTACTGGGCTCTGTCTGAGGTCTTGATATACAATATATCAGAGTTTATTTCAAATAGAAGTTTTTATTGGATTTAATTATATTTATACTGTTCTTGTCTATGTGTCTCTGTGTGTTTTTGCAATCACAACAAAACGTTTTCTGATTCAATGTCTAAAGATGTAGTCTGTCCATTGAAATGTATGTAGTACATATATACATTTCAGCTTTATTGTGGTTGCACAGGGTACAACGAAATTCGTCTCTCAGTCCTAACTGTAGGACACACAAAATCTAAGATTTTAAAACTGCATGTACAATAGGAACTGTTAATAATAATATATCAGACACTATAGCATAATATACCATGAAGAACGAAAACAGACATTAACAATTTGATACAATATTATATAGCAATTTATTATAATTACATAAACATTGCAATGTCTATGTCTATATATGTATATATGCATATATATACATACATACATATATATATATGTGTGTGTGTGTGAGTGTGTGTGTGTGTGTGTGTGTGTGTGTGTGTGTGGGCGCGCGCGCGCGTGTACAGAAAGTCTTAGCAATTACCTGAAACAAAGAAAGTATTTTAGTTTATATTAATAATTATTAATAATTTATAACAATACAATCTCAATTATATATAATTTAGAATGTATATATACCAATATGTTCTCGTATTAATGTTTTTATTTAGTCTATTTATAACTAAATAAACAAAAAAATATATATAAGTTTCATATATAAGTTTCAGAGGCTGGGTGTGGACAGCGCATGCGCAGGGAGTGTTGGCCAGGCAGGATGATGGCGGATTCGTTGAGCGAGGAGATAGCGGTGATCGGAAACACTGACCTGACTCCTTCAGAGTTAGAAAACAACATCAGAAACACGGTAAAGACGCTTACAATCCCTCTGGGGTTTATGGGGGTCTGTCGAAGAGCCCCCCGGGGTGTGTATAGCTCCGTTTTGAGGCGGCAGTGCGGGTTCAGGAGGGCCGAGTGAGGCGAACAGCTGGAGAAGAGAACCACAACAGCTGCAGAGTTTCAGCTAAAAACACTCCAGCAGACCTCACGACCGGCCTGTTACCTGACCAGCGCTTCGGAAACCGGCTAGACATCAAACTACAGCTGCCAAGAGTGTTTACAAACCCGTCCCTGCGTGTTTAACCGGTGGTCTGAACGCTAGCTAGCTAAGCAAACATTAGCAAACATTAATCAAGATGTTTACTATTGCGCATATGAACACCACGAAACATCTCTAGGTTTTATAAATTATATGTCAGGTTACCTTTAAGAATGACTTAATAGCTGTGCCTCTGTGTAAAATCCCAGTTCATGAAACCGACTGTTTTAAAGGGAGTGTGTATCTCGTGATGTGTCACCAGACCTGTCCAGTCAAGTGACATTACTATCATATCATTGGGGACAGTTGGTGATGTGGTGTCCCTGCGACCAGATGGTCGTGAGTTCGAATCCCAGGATTCCTTATGGCAATAACCAATGAAGTAGCCTTGAGCAAGCAATCGTCCCCACGCACTGCTCCTTGGGCACTGTGTTCCTGGCTCCCTGATGCTTCGCCTGGGTGAATGGGTTAAAAGCAGAGAAGAATTTCACTAGTTTGCTCTGTGTGTATGACAAATGAACACATTGCAAACATTACACTTTACATCAACACCCCCAGTGCTCCACTAATAGTTGTACTTGAGGAAGAATCAATCTGTGTAATTATCTTTCTGTTTTCTCTTTTATTCCATTGTGAACTCGATCCATTGCTCACCCTCAATTTGTTTTGATTATCTGATTATTTTTGCTCCTCAGATGGTCGAGAAAAGCTCCAGTCTTCTGAAGAGGGTGGAGATCAGTGTAGCCGAGGCAGAAAAAAGGACAGGGAAGAATGCAGTCAGTATGCAAGAGACCTACACTGTTTACCTCATCGAAACAAGGTGTCATACTTCATTACTTCTACCTTTTTTCAGTTCAGGTTTTACAGGATGTCCTAAAAACTGAATTGGATTGTTTATTTTTCTTGTAGGTTTCTGTCTTTGTAATTTGATCTCTACATACCCATTTATTTACCATTTTCATTTTTCTGAAAATTAGCACACAGGTTGTCTTTGGAAATTGCGTCATAAAGTAATTGGGTGTTCAGTTTATGTCCCAGAGGCCTTTTTATGTTGTGCATTTTGCTCAATTATTAGTGTCAGCACAGTGAACATATAAAACTCAGCAGTGCTGTGGTTGTCAATTACAACTTCCCAGTACTACTTTGGGGCCCATAGGCTCCTACAGAAACCACAGGGTGGTCCAAAGTCCTCAGAAGCTCTGAAGTGAAAAACAAGAAGTAACAGTATTGGCAGAATGGCTGAGTAGTTTGAGCAGCCTAACGCTGTTTTTTTGCAGGGTTGCAGACACATCCTTGCCTACGCGTCACATGACACGCATGTATAACCACCACATTTGCCTTCTTATCATTCTATCTAACTCACCTAGCCATGTTGCACACTCTCCCATTTAAGAGATGCTGCTTCAAGGTTCAGCAGAAACACAGCAATATTGGCATCAGAAATATAATCCATCATTGCAGGGGCAGCAGGGAGATCATATCGAGTCGGAATGTTCGGTAATAAATGAAAGCTGCTTTACCATCACTTTATTTTAAACAAAATACTGCAAACAGAAAAATCCTCTCTCGCACGATCATGGCCTCGGAGTTTAGTGCACAGAGTCGTATTGTTAGCCTGGCCCATGAAAGGAAACATATGTTTTGGTAAAGATCTGTGCAAAGCATGCACACACAAACACACACACTGCCCATTTTGTTTACCTCAGGTGACAGAGAGGGAGGAAAAGGTTTTGGGGTGACTGGGTTTTGAGTGTAGTCACGCAGTTGCAGAGGAGAATGCCCCCCAGCAAGTGTGGAGCCTGTGCCTTTTTGGTGTGGGTTTTTAGTGTAGAGCCCCATTATGTGCTCTCATTTCCTCTCTGGAGTCCTCTGGATTCTGGACTCTTGTTTCAGAAGCTAGGCTCCTCCATCTCACTGTCCCCCTCCTTTTCCCTCTGTCTTGTCTCTCTCTTTTACTTTCTCTCTTAGAGCTCTCCATCCTGCACTTATGCCATCTGCATTATTGCATAATAAGAATGTGCTTCTCGTTAAGTATAAGGCTGCGTGGAGTAGTATAACAATATAGCAGCATTCCATACCCTACCCCCTTATTTTTCTGATTTATACCAGTGTACTTTTGTGGTCCTCTGCCTCTAAATTAGGAGTGCTTGTGGTTCCAGGCATTGAAAGATTACACATCACAGTTAAACTTCTGACACGTATGTGAACAGACACTTAAGATGTCTGCTTTCGTGGCGTCTAAGCAATTTGAAAGTTTGCGGATTTCTTTTGTGTTTATGTCAACTCTGTTTTATTTGGATGTCTTGTGAATGTTTGTTTGTTTCTTGAAACATCTGTAGAACTAAAGATTTATTTTTTATTCTAAATAGTAATATTACTCTGTTTGGTGTCTTATTCTTTCTTCAGCTCCTTGAGGTTGTGGTGCACAGTCGGAGAGCTTGGCTCTGAACTGTGAGGTTGTGGTTTGATCCCGACTGATAACATTGTGCCCGGGGCACTAACTGTTCCCCTGAGGAAAACATTTTTATTCATTGCTGTCAGAAAGATTTTCTGAAAACATTTTATTTGAGCAAAATACTAACAGTGCATTATGCATATGGTATCCGCCTAATTGTTTTTCACGATTTTTGTTGGCAATGTTAATATTTTCATTTTCAGCGTTTCCCTGAGTGCTGTTTTAGCAGGTAACAGTACACAATGAAAGCTAAATCTTGTGGGATTTTTTTCCAGGGCGGTGGATGCTGCACTGGAGGGTGCAATTCCAGCTCCTGACTCTTTGTGGAGGCGCTACAGCGAGTTTGAGCTTCTCAGAAACTACTTGCTAGTCACTTATCCATTTGTGGTGGTTCCACCTTTGCCCGAAAAGCGAGTGAGTGTTGTGTTATTATGCAAAAATGTTTGTGGGACTGTATACCTTAAAAATGGTTAATTAGGGGTTCTTTAGAAACAGTCTGAATTAGGGGTGTAACGGTACACAGATGTGAAGGTTCGGTATGCACCTCGGTTTTGGGGTCACGGTTCGGTACGGTTCACGATACAGCAAAGTTAAGCAACAAAAAGTTCTAAAGAATGAG
>JBBPDE010000002.1:18869143-18887470 GCA_037974605.1 Nannopetersius ansorgii
ATGTAAATTTGTATTTTGTAATATATTTCCTGTAAAGTGACCTTGAGAGTCATGAAAGGCGCTGACAAATAAAATGTGTCTATTATTATTATTATTATTATTATTATTATTATTATTATTATTATTATTATTAATTGTCAAATAATTCATGGCTTAAAATTGAATCTTTTTCCTGAATCTGACAGTACTTTTTCTTCATCTCTGTGCAGACGGTACGAACCTTCTCCCTGAAGGGTATGACCAGCAAACTGTTTGGCCAGGAGACACCCGAGCAGAGAGAGACTAAACTGAAAACTCTGGAGACTCAGATTGAGGAGGGAGAAGAGATGGTGAAGGAGAAAACCACAGAGTGCGAGTGAGCATTCTCCTTTTTTCCCCATGTCTCTTTATTAACCCAAGTCTTATTGGTATTACAGCATTATGCCCTGGGTACTTATTTTATTAAACCTCCAGGAATGTTTTATTTAATGTTTAATTTTATTAATTACTTTCAATTTGTATTTTACTGAGTATGGTCTGGGCCTATGTCTCATCTCAACATGGTTGATAGGATATAAAAAGTAAAAACTGACCCTAAATCAAATTCCCATCTGACTTCATACTGTGTTTATGTATAGAGAGTTTATAAAGAATGCTTGGGTGGATGTCGAGAGATTCAGAGAGCAAAAAGACAGAGACCTAAAAGAGGCTCTCATCAGTTATGCCATCATGCAAATCAGCATGTGTAAAAAGGTGAGTGGTTTATTTTATATTAAAATCTTTTTAAATGAATTCAAGAGGCAATGACAGTCAGATATTAAGAAATGCTGAAAGATTTTTGCTTTGCCTCTAAAAATAATTGAGGAAATGTAAACAGTTTAGCTCACAATTGGTAGATTTCCTATATTTGGAAAGTAATGTAGTTTAAATGTTTAATCCTCAAGCATTGGTGGGAAGAAATGCCAGTAAAACATTGCAAATTATTGTGGCTTTTACCTTCAATCATGTTGCCTTGTTGCTGCCAAACCACTGTTTTTGTGGATTTTTTTGTCTGCAGGGAATTCAAGTTTGGAGTAATGCTAAAGAATGCTTCAGCAAGATGTGAGTTGTGCCTATATCCAGAACCCACTGCATAGCCATGCAGCTGTACAAATTTCTCAGGGTAAGAGTGCTGGTCTAGGATCAGTTTTGACCTTTAATTTCCTGACGTATACTAGTATGGACCAAACTGATCCAAGATGAGCACTCTTGCAGAGATGCTCGATACCAGTCGTTCCCAAACCGGTCCTGTAGTACCCCCTGCCCTGCACATTTTAGTGTTTTCAATAAACACAGCTGATCCAAGTAATTAGTTAATTACCCATTTGGTTTTAAGTTTTTAAGAAGTGGGTATTTAAATGTACAGGGCGGATTCTCTAGGACCAGTTTGGGAACCACTGCTCTATATGTATGATTCATAAGCACAATCCTAGAGGCATTTTAGCCACCGTTGCCACAGAAGCACATCTTAGCAAGTAAACTGAACTCATTCTCGGATTTCTTCATCCACCCAAATGCATCAGCATCAAAAATAAATATTAAGTAAATAAATATGAAACAAGCAAAGATACAGTAATTGAAATAATTTTTTGTTGACTGGTCTGGATTGGATCACTTTTTTAGATTAAATAGCTGCCTCTATCTATCCTACAGCTAGGTTTGTGCTGGGTGTTACATAAAGAATGGCCAAAATCACTTTTCCATGAATATGGATGTTATTAGTTTTTATCAGTCCTATAGCGAGGACTTGGAGTATTTTTGCTAAAATTATGACAACAGGTTTTTGTTTTTCTTTTTTTGTAATTTTTTTTCATGCAAATGTATTCTAAAATAATTTCTCTTTGTTTTATACTGTGTTTGAAGACTGCAGATCTTTGTAAATGATGTACCAAAAAAGTAAAAGCAAAGATCCACTTGTAGTTGCAGTTAGTCAGCACCAGAAAGATACAAAGTATAAATATCAGGACGCCTTGTTAAACCTATTCCATACTCTCTGAACATCTGGAACACATCCATTTAAATGAAACATGAAAATGTCAAGTTACCTTTTATCACCTGTACTGGGGACCTCAAATGTCAAATGTTCTCTGGATGTAAAGGGACTGGACTTCTTTATGTCTGTAACAGCACAGCTCACATGACCTGCGGCTGAAATCTTACCGCTGATGTTCATCCTAACATACTGTAAACTCATCATTAGCACTGTCTGCATGCTCCATCATGAAACGCAAACTGTTTATAACCACTGACCCACTCCCTTTATGGTTCAATTAAGTGGAAAAATATAAGTCTGCCGTTTATGTCTAATGCGAGACCTTGCGCTGCATATTTTCTTTGTGGCTGCAGCTTTCCCTATGAATGCCAGATTTGTCATTTTGCGATGATGTGTGGGTGGGTCAGTGTTTTGATATAAATCTGGCTGGAGGAACAGGTAGGTCACACAGGAAAAGCAGGCTATAATAATTTCCTCATTTAACAGTTGTGTGTGGAACTGAGCCTAGCCAGCCTCAACTGTTTGGTTCATTTTTTGATGCAAAAAGAATAAGACTTCTCTTCACTATACATATACGAGACAGTTGTATTACAGTGGCTGTTTAAGAAAATATTGTGCAAACACTAATAAATTTAGAATTTTCAAATGTTTTATGGTTTACTTTTATCACAGTGTTAACGTGGTCTTGGTTGCTATATTGTATTTAGAAAACTAAAGCAAAATTTAGAAACAGTCTCTCTAAACTAACAGTGTCTCCAGCATCAGACTATATCAATAACTGCCATGTAACCTTTGGAGGTATTAAACTCCAAAAAACATGGAAACCCCATGCAGTTTCCATTTAGACAAGAGTAAAAGAATCTGCCTGGTCATTATAAATTAATAGTGGCAACATATATAATCATATTAAATTTACAGTTTGTCACATTAAATAAAAAAGCTAAAAGCATATGTGCTCATTTGAGTCTGGTAGCCTAGTGGGGGCAGGTGGTAGCCTAGTGGTTAGGGAATTCGCCCTGCGACCATAAAGTCCGGGGTTCGATTCCCAAGACCGCTAGGCACCTCTGAGGCACCCTGAGCAAGGTACCGTCCCACACACTGCTCCCCGGGCGCCGTGTTCCTGCTGCCCCCTGCTTCACTTGGTGAATGGGTTAAATGCAGAGGTTGAATTTCGTGCTGTGGTGTGTTTACGTAGGTACAAATGCTCTCTTTCATTTTAAAAGAGAGAATGAATTAATACTGCCACCTTGTGTTGTAAATCATTCAATTGCTGGCCTTCTATGGACTTAGAACTCTGTAAACCTAATACTGGTGCCTGCTGTGATGAGGCCATACACTGTTAGACAATAGAACGGAATACAGGTTAATTTTAATTCACCAACTTATGCACAATGTAAATGTAACCGCAGAGGTACAATATAGTCCTTAAAGGTACAACAAGTTTTAAAAGGCATAGTATATTCACGGTGTTAGTGGAAAGGTGCCTATTTTTTGTTTTTAGTAGTTTTTGAAGCCAATAAAGGACTCTAAAGCTGTACAAATTAAAATATGTAACTGCAAGAGAATATGGGCCCTAATCATGTTCCCTGGTATAAGGTATGCATAATTTGAGGGTACTGTTGCAGTTTGTACTGTAAAGGGAGCCTACTGTTTTTTGTGAGTTTGAAAATGTTATTATACAACATAAATGGTGTAAATGCATAGTTCACTATTGTCTAGTACAAAAAAAACCTGAATAAGTGAACCCCAAAAGGATGCCAGGGGCATACATTCCAGGATTGCCTTCATCAAAATGAAATTTAGCCTTTATATGTGTGTGTTGAGGTTAAATTTGGAAGACATCTTTCACTTGACTTGGAGATTTGAAAGAGAGGTAAAAGGTGAAATGCTTTACTCATTTTTTGACCAAACAAGTTATAAATGCAACATAAAATGGGACACATGCCATTAGAATTGGAGGAAACTTGAGTTAGAGGGAAAATACCAAACATGCACTCAATGTGCAAAAAAGGGGGGAAGTGTACAGTCCATTTTGCAGTGGTCCTGTCAAAACAATTTTCTTTTAACAAATGCACATCACCCTTATTTGAAGAAAGGACCTGAAACAATAAAAGCGAAATGCTTTTACTCTTTTTCTTGACTTATTTATATAATCACCACTGTTCTAAGGCTCATAGCCCTGCGGTTTGCATATACTAATATTAGTAAATACTGATCAAGACTAGACATAAAAATGTCTCCGCTAAATCCTTTCAAATCGGAAACAATATTCTGAACAGCTCATCTCTCCACAAGAAGCTATGCACACAAACAAAGGGTTCAAGTGTGCAAATTACACCCAGTTCTTATACACCCAAATTTAAATGCATAGATCACTATTATCTAGTACTAAAAACTGATCAGCTGAATCACAAAAGGTTTGGCCCTATCGTTTGTGGTATCTATGTGTATCATTATGTGTCTCTTCCCATATAGTGAACTATGCATTGATGGAAATGCATAGATCACTATTATTTAGTACTAAAAAAAACCCCTGAACCTCAAAAAGGTTTGGCTCTATCATAAGTGATCTATTTAGGGGTTTCCCTCCCTGTTGTACCTTGAGTGTACCTCTCTCTCACACACTCCCTACTCTTCCTATAGATCTACAGTAGGGTGCAGCTGGAATGTGTGTGCTAGCTCTGCTGCTAGCCAGCTGCTCTCAGACAGAAAACTTTTTCTACAGGAAGATCAGGACTGCGGCTGTTACACCGCCACGGGTCGTGTGAAAAGATAGCCAGGTAGGTAAAAAAATGAAGTGATCAACAGATCTTCAACTCTGCTTTGCCCCGCGAGTGCGTGTGGTCGGTCTCTTCCCCCAAAACAGTAATAAACTGTAAGTTGCCTGCATTAGCCGCGTTAGCTGATGTTTGTTTTGATTTCCCAGGCCTGAAAACTGAACCCTCTTTAGCTTAGCTTAGCGAGGCAGCTGATGTCGGATGGTAATTTCTAGCTCACAGAAGGCATCTGATCATACTGCATTCTCTCAGGTGGTTTATTTAAGTTTACTGTTGTCAGTATCGACATGTTTTCTGATACAGCAACGCTAAGTTATGCATATGAGTCCTGTGCTAGCTGCCGGATTAGCCAGCTCTGGTTCTCCAGCCTTCAGAGCCTGATGCAGCGTTGGTCATTCAGCTGTATTTTATAAATTTCACAACCCAAAAAGCCTTTTCTGTCTTTTCACCAAACGTAAAAAATCGTATCTCTAACTAATTTACCTGTGTGTCTTACTGCAAAACTTGTTACCCTGCTCTGCATGGTGTCTGTCAGTCTTGAAACTGTTGTGCACTTTGCTTTTGTGTTAAGTTGCTCCAAATGTTTACAGGGCCCTAGGACAAAATACACAAGCTGTCAGTAATTTATTGGCCATCTTGAAGACTTCAGCTCTCTAACAGCTTTCTGGGATTGTTTTTTTATATTTCAGGGCAAACCTTTTGCACTTTTTGTCCCCAAATCAGTTACCTGTGATGTCAAAACATTGGCCACTAAGATATTATTTGCAGGGTTTCTCATAATTAGAAATACAACAATCAGAATTAGAATCGGAATAAAAATACAACCAATTATGGCTATTGTAATGTCTTTAGGGCCATGTATGTATTTTAGAGCTATAATTTTATATAACCAATTCATTATTGTTGACTGCTACACTAATCTAGTTGTGTTATAATTTCAGCATGAGGGTTTCTTTTCTTATTTTGTCGATTTGAAATAGGGTTTTTTTCCGAACCGATCACCGTAGATATCAGTTTCTTACTTGAGCCTTGTCTTTCACTGCACTTTAACCTTCAGTCAAGCTGAAAGCGGAGTACTTTCCTCAGAAAAACTGGAGGGCCTCCTGTCAAAAATCCTTAACAGGTCAATGACTGTCAACCCTTTTCCTGGAAAACAGCCACAGCCGAGTAAATTGCAAAGATGAATATCGATGACAAGCTGGAGGGAATCTTGATTAGATGTGGCACCACAGGCCTGCATCACTCAGTGAGAGCCCTGGCACCCTCTATGTTGGACAGAAGAGGAGGAGGCTTGGATATGTCTCTTGGGGAAAAAAGCTTGGCCAATCAACCACTCCTTGCAGAAGAAGATGAGGAGGAGGAGGATGAAGAGGATGAGGAGCTGGCCTCACACAACCTCATTTCACATGATGAACTGATGGTTCATAAGGAGACTGTGAAGAACGATTCAGAGGAAGACCCAGACTTCTCCCAGCAGCTCCCTAATAAGCTATCATACACTCTTCACATGCCTGTGAGTTAATCTCCTTATATTACATGTGTGAAAGGACGCTAGGTTTGCATTAAATGCTGGATTATTTTAATTTAGCGTGTACTGGATTTTTTTATGGTCTCTCTGACCTGCAGAAAACGGTGTTACGAGTCTGTGGTTTGTCTTCTTAACAATATTTCTTTTGAGAAATAATTGTCCTTTTGGACTAAAAATTAGTATAACTAAAGCTTGGCTTAAAGTATGTGTCTCTAAACAGAAATCATAGAAACATTCAGTCTGAATAAACTGATTCATGTCTTCTAAGGTGAATATTAAACAAGAAGTGAAGCTGTCAGACTCACTGATACTCAACAAGAGGGACAAGAGACTGGGGAGGGACCTTGTAGAAAGCCACAAAAAGAAAAAGAGAAAGCAGCGTTCGCCAGCGAAGGTAGTTTGAAGATCATATCATAAGACATGGAAGTAGATAAATGGAGCTTAGAAGCTATATATTAAATGCATATAATTAGATACGATATTGTTGGGTGGCCTTGGCTTCTGTCCTTATTGCAGATCATAGTGAAACGAAAGAATACGTTTCTGATTTCTGCTTCTTTCTCCATACAGGATTTTTTTGTCAATGAATTAACTTATAAAATTGTACCAATTAATATTATCCCTCTGTTAGATTCTCACTATTAATGAGGATGGATCACTGGGTCACCAGAGTCCAAAGTCTCACGTTTGTGAGCACTGCAATGCTGCTTTCCGAACAAATTACCATTTACAGAGACATGTCTTCATTCATACAGGTAACAAACTCCTGTAAACTTACTGTTCACCAGTGATTTTCACCATATCTTTTTGAAATATTCTCTTTTTGAAATGCAATTTATTTATACAGGAGAAAAACCTTTCCAGTGTGGTCAGTGTGACATGCGTTTCATTCAGAAGTACCTGTTGCAGAGGCATGAGAAAATTCACACAGGTAAAAAAGCATTCAAGGACGTGTCTTGTGTTCAGATTTGAGACAGTATTTTGGCCAGTCAGGTCTTGCATATCTGTGTGCGTGAACTGCCAAAGTCTTTAAGCTTGAAAAACATTTCTGAGAATGATATTTGTCCTGTATTTTCTGCCTCTTTAACTTTACCAATCTCTTTTCTTCCAGGAGAAAAGCCTTTTCGTTGTGATGAATGCGGAATGAGATTCATTCAGAAATATCATATGGAGAGACACAAGAGGACCCACAGTGGAGAGAAGCCTTATCAGTGTGATTACTGCCACCAGGTAACAAAAATGCAGTTTTCACTTTTCTTTACCAGTGTCATGAAGTTTCTCAGTCCTGTCATGCCGTGCAGATCACTGGACTTTTTTCAGTTCCTTCAAAATTAAATTATTTTTCTAAATAATGCATATGATCCTAATGATAAAAACTAGAGTTTCTCATTCTACCCTAGTGGGGAAAAATAATGGTTTAAATGTATTACTAAATTAATTTAGTAATTACATATTCATCTTCAGTACTTCTCCAGAACTGATAGAGTCCTGAAGCATAGACGGATGTGCCATGAAAACAAGGAAAGGAAAGCTCATAAAGCAGCTGCCAAAGATGGTCTGCGCAGCACAGAAACACTGACGTTCCCTTTCACATCCAAAGAGTGCACCCTACCCAAGAAAAAACGGCAGAAATCCACTGATAAAAACTGCACCTTGACAGCAAATCCTGCTGTGGTCAACAAAGCAACGGAGGATGATGCTGAGGAGAAGGCAGTGGATAGTGTTGGCAAAAATGAATGCCTTCCTCTCTATGCCGTGGCAACCAAGGTGAAGGATGAGTATGTAGTGGCAGAATACTCAGTTGAACTCCCAGATTCCTCTCCAGGAAATAGGCACATTACAGGGGAGGTGTCTTCTGATGAGATCATCCCACCTCCTAAGTTAGTGCTGAAGAAGATTGCCAACAAGAAGAGTGTGAAGCAGCAGCCTTTGGAACAACCTCAGTCTCTTTCTCCCTTGTCATCATTTGAGGAAGGAAAAGTCACAAGATACACCTTTGAGATTGTGGATAACAAGGGTCTACTGGACGGAGAGCCAAGTTCAGACTTGGAGAGTGTGGATCCCATGCAAGGTGGGCCAACAAAGCCAGCTGGTAGTAGCACAAACTATGACGATGCCATGCAGTTTCTGAAAAAGAAACGTTACCTCCAGGCAACAACAGCTAATAACAATCGAGACTATGCCCTCAACGTGAGCAACATTTCTTCACAGCCTTCCATCGCTCAGGCAGCGGTGGCCACTGTCATAGATGAGACGGTTCCTGCCACAATCCTCTCGGAGACTCAGACTTTGAACGTGGAGATTAAGACAAATAGTGAGAAAAACGTGTTCCCAGATGAAGTCCTGCAGTCACTCTTGGACCACTACTCCAACAAGACTAACGGACAGCCAGAAATCAGTTTCACTGTGGCGGACACTGAGGTGACCTCCAGCATTTCTATCAATTCGTCTGATGTTTCTGAAAGCAGCCCTACAGAGGCTTTGGGGACCAGCTCCCATGCGCCTCCTGGAGAGAAAGCCACCCTTCTTCAGGAGTATTCAAAATTTCTGCAGCAAGCATTAGAAAGGACCAGTCAGAACGACAGCTACCTGAACAACCAGAGTCTTACGTTTGTGACTGATGGTGCCAGTCTTGCTGGGCAGCCCTTGTTTTCTACGGACAAACTGTTCACTTCCCCGAGTCGGTTTAGATCAGGCATGAACTCCCCTCTGAGATCAACCCTTGAGAAACCACACTTTGGTCTTTTAGTAGACTCCCAGCACTCTTTCTCATTTTCAGGGGATGAGACTAACCCCTCTTCAGTGTCACCAACCGAGGACTTTCTGGAGCAGGTCTCGTCTCCCAAAAAGACCGACGCTCAAGGCATCAGTCAAACGTTTCAAATAGCCACTTTTGACCAGAACTTCCGGTCTCAGTTTCAGACGTCTCGGTCTGGACTGTCATCGCAGTTTAATGTTGCCAATGGACAGGTCAGCCTAAGAAGTCACGGTGGGACAGATTTCCCAGAATTCTCACTTGTTAATGTTACTGAGACCAGAACTCAAATGACCTCATCCCCAGATGCTACAAGCAGCCAAACGTTTGGCTAAAGAAAGCTATTTTAAGTTTTTAGGATTTCTGTCCTTTTTAAAGCACTTTATACAGCTGGTCTCTGGTTTCTACGATGCAAATGCTGATCTCTGTGCAAGCATTTGAAACTTTTATTAATCAATCACTGGGGGAATCGGCAAGTAGACTTTGTTTCTGCAGCACATTATGTTCTTACCAGTCATTTAATGTCTTTTTACTTGTATTCAAAGGCACTTTTCCCTAAAGGTTTCTTCATTCCTTTTGTTTGAGCATACAGTACATCTGCAGCACTGACTGTACAAGCAATCTCTTCACAAGAGAGTTTACCTTACTTAAAGGTACACGCAGATAAACCCATGCATTTCAAAATAGCTTAAATTCATAATTTTATATGATGAAATTATAAAATCAAGATATTTTTGCACTTGACTGAAGGTCAAATCAAAAGAACGCTCTTGCAGTACAATGAAAATGGCTATATCTGTGAAAAGCAGTGTATTTGTACATAGTCAATTAATACCAGTTGTATCTTTGTACAACAAAAAAAATCATGCCAATAATACAGTATCCATGTAGGGAACTTGAAGTTGAAGTTTATTGTCATGTGTACAGAGTACAATGAAATTCTTACTTGAACACCCTCTTCACAGATGGAACATAAAGACATGAAAGACAACACAGTGCAGCAGCAGTAGTCTTCAGTTGTTGTTTGTGTTTTCACAGCGTGTGGATACTGTAGAAGACTTTAGTTACATGGACAGTTCAATAGACGCACTCAGATCAATTAAGAATTCACTGAATGGAATTCAAAGACATCGTACTGGGATGGTGTACCTCAGATATATAACTAAAAATGACGACAAGGTTTGATGGGTTTTATGCACATTTCAGGCGTAGGATTTTCAGTAAAAGATTTTGGTTTTGCGATATAGATGATTGTAGGCCTTCTTAGCTAGGCAGTTTAGTTTGCATGTGTATTTACAGATGCAAATCTGAATATTTAAAACATTCCTTCTTTAACTGCCTTTCTTTCTTTATTGCTTTTTGCTTCTGAAGTGGCTTTTGAAAAGAAAAAGGCTAAAGAAGATTTCTAGATTTATTTGCCTATCCATTAAATTTGCACTTAGGCCTTGTAGGCACAAACCCAATGCTCTGTTTTATAGGTTGTACCTTTTAGTTAAGAAGCTTAGCCTGAATGGCTTGATGTTAATAGTCATTATTTGAAGCACCTTTTCCCGGACATTACAATCATTTAGCTGTTGGACAAAGTCAAAGGTTGGAAATATCTTTAACTGATGTAATTTGTCTTTTTGGTAGTTTTGAAGTCAATTTTTGAAATTTCAGGCTTTTGGTTTTAATCATAGTGAACTAAAAGATCTGTTTTTGTTGTCTAGTTGGAATAAGGGTTAAAGTGCATGATTTTGATCGGTGGTACAGTTGCATTTATATGGTATTGGTAAACCATAGATATGTTTATTCTACATCTTCGATTTTGATCTAACAATTAACAATCATGTAAATGAAATGCTTCTGTTGTTTAAAATTTGTTTCAGAATTTGTTTGCGTGTTTGTGGAAATGTCTTAACCAGGTTCATAAACAACTATATTTCACCTGGATTCTTTTTTTTTTTTATTCTGTAGGCCTGTAGTACTATCATGCCAAACTACAGAATACATGGAAACTGCATTGTAAGCTTACTTTAAATCAATAAGATTCATTTACAATCAGGGACAGATATAATCTTTTTTTCTAAATTACTGTTACTCTTAAAACATTCCTACATTTTACTGTCCGTAGATATCTAAAGTGTATTGTTGTAAATAAGGTGTATATTTTCAACTGTACATTTTGTTTTGTGTATGCTAAGAGTGAGATGGGAAAGCTTGGGTTTATTTGGGAATTTTTTACATGAATGTACTCTTGTCGATTCAATCAGCATAATCCTGTTGGTTCTGGCTCCACTGAGCACAGCTCATGTTACTGTTGACTCATAGTGATTGGGTTTATTTCTGAAGGTGAAATACCACTTTTAAAAGCATTTAGGTCCTTACCACCTTTTTATGAACTGATTGGCTTTTTCCACTGGAAGCATTATTATTATTATTATTATTATTATTATTATTATTATTATTATAAAATATATTTTTAACATTGTTCACCTCTGGAGCATAAATCAAGTCATTTTTAGCATATTAGTTGCTACTTCACATCAAATCGACAGCCAGGATGCCTGTAAGTGCCCCTTAAGTGTTGTTCTTGAGTGTTGAAAGGGACAAGTGAAAGACTGTACAGTTTTCCTTTATAGGATGAGTGTGACCTTTCCACAAATGGTCATATACAGGCAGACATAACCGTTTTGTCGTTTTCCCCCTCTGAACATTTCTGAACATTGGAGTTGAATGGGAGTTGGGTTTTGATGGATTCATTAATTATGGTTAATCAGTGATGGTTTGCTAACTTCTTAATAGTTTTAGACCTGTTCCATTTGTTGGGGGAATGCATGTCCACTGTTTTGTACACTGGTCATATTTTTATATATATGCGTTTTATTGTAGCCAAATGATTTCCATAGAACACCATTACTTTTATGCAATACCGTGTGTAAAATGTGTACAAGATTTGATGGGATTTCTTTTCTTGTGTGATATGTCCTTTCAAATATAACAACAAAAGTATTCGCCTTCAGTTTATTCCTCTTCAGTTTATCTTAGTGTTCATAATTTGCGTGATTCGCCGTCATGTTTAATTTGAGATAGCTGTAAAGCTTCACTTAGGGCTGTTCATATGTAAACAGACAGTGTCAATAGGGGCTTTCCTTCTGTAAACCCGCCTGGCTGAATAGCAATGTGCAGACATAATGCACATAATACAGCGTCCACACAGCTCGACACGTTTTCTTATTATTACATGGAAGCTGATAATTGTCAGACTTTAAACGCTTTTAATGGCATTTGGATAGATAAAATGGAGAAATTATACTGGTAATCCATAATCAATGGATTGGCAAGAGGTACACACTAAGATGTTCTACATTTGCATGTTGCTCACTTGATTTTTACTAAAATGCTCTCAGTATTATTTGCAAGATATTAAATTACAGTATATACACCATTTGACTACTTTTATTAACCAGAAAATGTCTTTTTTATTCATTATTATTCACATAATACAATCATAATGTGGTTCGCCAGACATTTAACCAGCAATGAAGTGACAGCCGTTGGGATGAAAAAGAAGAGCATTTAAAATTAAAGGACACTTTGTCTCTACATCACTAGTTAATATTCTTCCATCTTATAAAGGAAACCTTTTACATATTTTCATTTGTTTTCAGTTGTTCAATCAACAATTGTCCAATGTTTAACAAGAATTAAAAATGCAGTTTGTGGAATAAATACGTAAAGCCTGTGTGTAGAAACCTCTGACTAGTAATGTAGGTGCTCTCTGGAGCTCTGTAAAACGGCCAAAGCGGATGGAGGGAGCTCAGCCAGGCTGTGCTGGAGAACACACCTTTACAAAACATTTGCCATCTCCACAGAAATGACATTTGGATGGATAAAGAGGAGATATAATACTACTAATTCATTGTCAATGCTCTGGTCACAATATTCACCAGATACACAGTACCAGTCAAAAGTTTTGGCACACACATGTTCTACATTTACTAAAAATACACTCAATATTCTTTGCTAACTACTAATTGACTGAGTTTTTATTCACCAGAAAATGGCCTTTTTTATTTGTCACTACAGACCTCGTAGTAGTGGATCATTAGACAAATGTTCACTATTTAATGTGCTATTAAGTGATAGCCAATGGGAAAAAACAGTTAACTGTTTTAACTGCTCACCACACAACCAGTTAGCCATTAATATGATTTTTTTATGTGGATCACCGGACAAAACAACCAATGGGATGAAACAACTAACGAGTGCATTCAGTTCATGGACAGTCTAGAACACAAGCAGAATGTCAGACGTGATTTGTTACATAAAACAAGGAAACATGTTTTTAAATTTTAATAAAAGGTTGTTCACTCAATACTTGTTCCAATACTTCATGAGAATATAAAGTTTATGGAATAAGTGGATAAATCCTGTTGTGTGTAAACAGTTCTGACTGGTGTAGGTGCTGTGGTCACAGCACAGCTGGGGGGTATTCCAGAAAGCAGGTTATGCTACATAACCGGGTAAATTCTGCACTAACTTGCCCTTGAACTTACCCGGTTATGTAGCATAACCTGCTTCTTGGAATACCCAACTGGTCTCCGTTGTTCATTCCCTCTGTAGCTAACAATTCACTTACCATTTGAGTACCTTTATTAGACAGAAGATGTCATTTTATATTCATCACCACTGACCTACAAAAGCCACCTTATATAATCGTGGATAATCATACATTTAACAAACTAAGTGGCAGCCAGTGGAATGAAAGAGGTAAAACATTTAAGTTGTATATTTAAAATCACTGCACAAAAAGTTAATAGGATGTCAGAGATACGTTTGCATACCGTTACCATGGTATTTAGGAAACTTGTTTTATTTGACACAGTCATTCAGTAAACTTACCAATGATTAACAAGAATACAATTCTGCAGTTCCTGAAATAAATGGAGAATTTATTTTTGACTGGTAGTGTTGCGTGCTGTCAACACAGTCCAGCCAGTCACAGTCCTGTACTCTCTGTAGCTCGGTACTTAATACTTTACTTAATACTTACTAAAACTACATTCAATATTCTTTGCAATGAATTTACAGGCTATTAAGTTGCAGACAGTGGGATCAAAAAGTTCAATGATGCATTTAAAGTTAAAAAACAGTCTAGAATTTTATTTAGCATATTTTATTTGTTTGTTTTGCTTGCTTTATTTGACACATTTATTCACTCAGCTGTCCAGTGCTTAACGAAAATCTGCAGCTGATGAAATAAATGGACACATTAATAAAGCGTGTAATGTGTAAAACTGTTTGACTGGTAATGTAGGAGCTGTAAACACACACACCTCTCTGGAGCTCTGATAAACAGGACTGAGGGAGCTCAGCCAGGCTGCGCTTGAGAACACACCTTTACAAAACATTTGTTTAATGGCGCCTGCTAATGCGCGCGCAGCGTGAAGAAATTCCCCGAGTGAAGACCTTCCCAAGGTTCCCGAGTCTCTCAGCACACGATCACACGGGTCTGGAGGAAAACTGCTGAAAGGTATTTACTTTAAATATTATTAGTATTGTTGTTTGTATTATTTGCAAGTTATTTTCTGCTACAATATGCCTTACCATCTTCAGTAGCCGTGAACCACGAACGTCTTGGCAGTAGCAGATTACGGACATGTTCGGAATATATGAAATACATTTTATTTTGTGAAGGAGAGGAAGGTTGTTTAAGACTGTTTACTCACTAGAGTGAAAGTTCAGAGGGTGTTTATTTGTCGCAAGGCATCTAGATAAGCTAAAGCTTTGGAGACTGGTGAAGAGAAGGAAATAATAAACAGTGATTTAAAACGTTTGTGTTCCATTTAAATCCAAATAAATGCTGTTAGGAGACTTTCCTCTGGACGCTATACCTGTGGTCACGTGCTCACCTGCTCGAGTGACTGACACACACACACACACACACACACACACACACACACCCCTCCACCGCTTGCATCCGGGAGCCAGAGGCGAGAGGAGCAGCTTCAGACTTCAGGCCAGTATTTAAAGGTACCACTAAAATATGGTTTAAAAGCTGAACTTTTTAAAAGTGCTCACACTTTTCCTCACAGGTCTCAGTTTTCTCTTTCTCAGAAGGAAACAGTCGTAGTTGTCAAACCTGGTAGAACATGTTTATGCTGTTTGTTCTCCTGCTTACTGACACATTGAGTTCTTATTTTCAGTGATGTGCTGTTAAATGTATCTGTGATGTGTTTTAAGGGGCTGATCAGGTGTAGAATACTTTCCCCTTTGGTTAATCAGTAGATTCAAGATTTTTAACTGTGGGCATGTTTTGCATGGCAAGATTTTATTATTCACCTGAAGCACCATAGTTTAGAATTGTTGAGATAGTGTGTGTGTAGTGTGTGTGTGTGTGTGTGTGTGTTCAGACCTACCCTGTGCATATGTAACACAGTCCGTAATCCTACAGATTAGTGCCCCTATTCACAGACGTCCATCAGTGATCACTGGGTTGTCTATCTTTTCTCCTCTGTTGCTGGTAATCTCTCTTTTAACTGTCAAACTTCTGGATCCTGTCTCTCTCATTTTCTGTAACCGCTTAATCCTCGCTAGGGTTACGGCTACCCAGAGCCTGTCCCTGCGTCAATGGGTGTGAGGAGGGACTTACCCTGGGTGGGGTGCCGTCCCACCACAGCCTTCAATATCATTACCCCTAAGTTATGGGACAGTCCCTGTCTCTGCTCCTCCTTCTTTTCCTTCAAAATTCAGCTATTCTGCGAGGACATTAATGCTTCTTCCCTTTGTCAGTGTTACCTCCCTACTCCATTGTCTTGTCTGTCTCTTATTAAACCTGATTTTGTCTTTATTTGATCCTTCTCTCAGTTTTCTTCCTTTTAATCACAGATTTTTGTTTCTATGCCTCCTGTTTTTGTTATTCCCTCTCTCTGTCTGTTGATGAATTCTGTATATGAATTCTGATTGTAATGTGACTTTAGGTATAGGAAAGCTACTATTTAAATCAAACATTATTATTGTTATTGTTTTTTGATCTGTATGACCCCTCTCTTAATGTCATATGTATCCTATGAGATTCTCCAGGTTTCTCACAGCTTCTTCCTCATGCTCTCTGACTCCTGCTTGCTTGTTCACGGACTTCTGTAAAGCTGGTTTGAGATGATGTCTGCTGTTACAAATGCAGTGCAAATAAAGCTGACTCGAATAATCTTCAGATTCCACAGCGCAAAGAAACTTTGGGATAATATTTTCTTTCTCTGCTAGTGACTCACTCAGACATCCACCTTCACACTTCCTCATGAGAACAATGCTGCACTGCTGAGGTCCTGGACAGGAGACAACATGAGCACACACGTTCAAGAGTTATTCCATGAAAATGCCCAGGTGCAGTTTTCCTCTTGTGTTATTTTTCTGCAGGGGCTAAACATGGGTATGGTAAATTATGATAACTACTAAAGACTGTTGTTAAACTGGTTTATTAATAATTATGTCTGTTGACTGTTGTTAATCTAGGTTATTAATAATGATAACTGGTGAAGACTGTTGTTAAACTGGTTGATTAATTATGGTAACTATTGAAGACAGTTGAAATAGAACCACCTGTATTTGCTTATACATAGGCAATATGTATAAGCAAAGATTAAAGCAACAAGGATCACCAGGTGGTTCTATTTCAACTGTCTTCATTCAACTGTCTGTATGTTTATGCAGGACTCTCAGATGAACGGCCAACCATGGTGGAAGGTGAAGCTGTTTGTGTGGGAGCCTGTACTCTTTGGCACCTGGGATGGTGTCTTTACTACATGCATGATCAACATTTTTGGAGTGGTGCTCTTTCTTCGCACTGGTTGGCTGGTAGTAAGTAACAAAGCACTAGTTTTCCAAGTGTGGTGAAGCACTGTGCAGCCTCTGGGGCTTCCCTGATATCAGCAAACCGAGCAAGTGGCCAATATTTGGCATATTGTTATTGACTTTCTTGTGTTATTGTTTTTTTAGGGTAACACTGGGGTGTTGCTGGGCATGCTGCTGGTGTCTCTGGTGGTGCAGGTTGCCTTGGTGACGGTGATGTCAGGTATTGGGGTGTGTGAGCGCTGTCGTGTTGGCAATGGAGGCGTGTATTCAATGATCTCCACAGTCCTTGGAGGAAGAGTTGGAGGCACTGTAGGACTCCTTTATGTTTTTGGCCAGGTGAGCACAGACACACATCATCATCCTAATTAACCATCCATGTGCCAAAATAAATTTAACATGGTGTCATCTTCCCTTCCCTCACTGTCAGTGTGTGGCTGGAGCCATGTATATTACCGGCTTTGCTGAGTCCATAGCGGAGGTGCTGAACGTTCAGAGTGTGTGGGCTGTCAGGGGGATCTCCGTGGCTGTTCTGCTGGGCCTGCTGGGGATCAACCTGGCTGGAGTGAAATGGATCATTCGGCTGCAGCTCATCCTGCTGGCCATCCTAGCAGTGTCCACTCTGGACTTCGTCATTGGAACTTTCAGCCATCTGGATCCAGGTATGTGATGAAATGCTGCACAATTAATGAATTGAATTTGCTCTCAGATATTTGACATTCCAAATGTTCAGTAATAGGGGTGGGAGTAGCCTAGTGGGTATAACCCTTGACTGTGAAGCCGATGAGCAGAAGGTTGCAGGTTCAAACCTGCCCCCTTTCTGTCACTGTGTCCTTGAGCAAGACACTTAACCTCCACAGGTGGTTTTGCATAAGGACATCATCCAAATGCCCCTTTACCTTTAAGTTTACCAATGCATAATACTACATTCACTGCCTTTTCCATTAGTGTTCCATTATTCAGAGAAAAGTTGATCCTACCCTAGCCTCCGAAACCAGAATTTGATCAGTTTACATAGTGTGTTTATTTTACTAATGTATGCGCTGACAAGTATACACCTCTCTTGTATTCACACTCACTCCATTTAGATTTGCACTTATTTTCTCCATTTTATAGCCCTCTTTACCCAGTTCATTCATGTTCAGGACCCCCCACAGGACAGCCAGGGAGCAGGATGGAGATTCATTCTTAGCACAGCAGTGAAATTGGGGTAGTAGCGGCGTGCCACTACTGGGCAACTGAAAATATCTGGGCAGCAGTGTCCTATGGACAGAAACTCACTACTGATGATGCATTAGAGGATGATTATTACAAACCCTACAGTATAAGCTTAACTTTTATCAACAACTTTACATCTGTGTGTGTGTGTGTGTGTGTGTGTGTGTGTGTGTGTGTGTGTGTGTGTGTGTGTGTGTGTGTGTGTGTG
>JBBPDE010000002.1:18898395-18911451 GCA_037974605.1 Nannopetersius ansorgii
AAAACAAAGGTAATGGTATTTGGTAATTATGAAAACAAAGAAGATGTATGTATACAAATTGATGATGTAATTATTGAAAACGTTAAAGAAATAAAATTTTTAGGTGTGATACTAGATAAGAAACTCAGTTGGAAACCCCATATCAGACACATACAAACCAAAGCTGCAAAAAACATTGCAATTATAAATAAATTAAAATAGCTGTTGAATTATAATTCGCTTCATATTCTGTACTGCTCACTAGTTCTTCCATATTTCACTTACTGTATAGAGATCTGGGGAAACAACTACAAAACTGTACTATACCCCTATCAATACTGCAAAAAGGATATCTGGAGCATACAAACGCTCTGTTTTTACAGTCAAGTTTAGTTAAACTTCAGGACCTGGTTCACTATCACACTGCATACAAAAAACATACAAAATCTCTTTCACCAGAGTGATGGGGGATATAATTTACGAGGGAACCAAATATTCAAGTTTCTGTGTGAGAAAAGAAAAAGTTTGTGTGTGTCTGTATGTGGAGTGAAACTGTGGAATAGACTGGAGGACCAATACAAGGAATGTTCAAATATAAATACATTTAAAGCATTATATAAGAAAATGGTATTTAATGTATATAAAAATGGAGTTTAATGACATTTAATTAATTAGTTTTGTGAACTATAAATATATGTCATTAGTATTTGTCATTATCATTGTTGTGGTTATTAGCTATTTGTCATTGTTATTAATATATAGCATTATTATATAACATTAATATTATTGCCATTATTATATTATACTTTAATGTAAATGTGGTGATATAATTATGATGTACAAATATATGATCTTAATAGTAATAATATATTATAAGATTTATTTGAAGTATTGAAGATGAAATGGTGCTGAGATGGATTATTTTTTAGGTAATTTTGTAATGTGTGACTAGGGGGTGTGATTAAATAAGCACAGGCTTCTTCCTACTCCTTTTGGGCAAAGACGTTTTTTTGTTTATTTTTCATATCTTTATCTGTTCTAATTATGTTTATTGTTTTTCGTTTTATGTTCAAATAAAAATTTCATTTCTTTTGGATACATACTCCAATGCACAAGCAGCTGGTATGAGATTACTAGTATGAGAGCAGGTTTCAGTGGGGTGTGACCTCCGTAGCCCTCGCTCACAGCTGCTCCATGGTGGAGGCTGCTGTGCAGGGGTGAACAGCCTCGTTGGAGCTTCTCGCATAACAGAAGTGCAGACAGCAGGACTGTCTGTAATGTGATATCAGATAAAATAGCAATGGGTCCAAAAAACTGGGTAGTTGCTTGACTACATCCCTGGATGTCCCTCTCATTTAAAATAAATTTAAGCATAAAATGTTTTATAAAACTTGCATATAAATAACAACATATATAGTTGTCTGGTGTAATTACTTTGTGAATTATATGAAATTCTTGAAAATCAGATGCATTTCCATTGAGAGGTTAGTGCACGGTTTTGTACAGCACCTGTACGTCGACAATCATGTTTCATGAAATTAATTTTGAGTTGCACATGACTCAGGTGTATTTTTATTAAATGTGTTATATTTGGGGGGGGGGGGTGATCAGTGGCTGTTACATAATTTCAATGTACTTGGAGCTCAATTAGTTTTCTTTTTTTTTTTGTTTTGTTTTTCACCCGCTGACAGCATAGCTGGACTAGGCGGGGTCCTTTGCACTCTCTTCCCCTCTGTGTTTGTTTTTTTATTTTTTCATAGGTCTCCTTGGTGGGTTTCCTGTTCCTGCTGGGCCTCTATGTCTCCTCCCTGGCCTCTTGCATGGGTGGCCTGTACGGTGCCCCCAGAGTTCTGCAGTGCATCGCCCAGGAGAGAGTTATCCCATCTTTTGCTTTCCTGGGACAAGGGGTGGGTAACCTTACTTCATGCAGGGTTTGCAGGCAAGCAACAAATGAGCTCATATGCTGAATTGTTCAGTGAAACACACTGTAAGAATAAACTTTAGTCTGGGTGAAATAAAGGAAAGAAATTTGGCTTACTGTAGTATATTCAGGTTTTTAACTGCAGGGAGAAAATAACGTATTTGTTTTGCAAATCCAGCCATTGTTTATAGTGCTCTTTCATGGTCATTTCATGGCCCATAATGAACTATTTGCTGGTCATGCTTAATTAGTGGCACCCTTCAGTATGTCCGGGGAGGCAGAACAGATAGTGCCCACAAAAAAGTTTCTAATTATAGAGGACCAGAGTGCCCTCCAAAAACCATGAATGTTGTACAATTGTAGCTTTGAAAAAGTGTTGCACACCCTTTCCCCCAGCCCCAGTTCACTCTGGGCTCTCTGTATGGCCTGAAAGCAGGCTCGAGACATCTTGCCCTGAATCAAAGCCCTAGAACAAATGCAGGAAGGAAAGCCAGGGCCAGTCCAGGTTGACTTGGTTCTCTGCCAGACAGTACCAGGACTGGAGGATTCCGCAGTGACCGCAGCATTCACACCATCCAGTGAGAGAGAGACAGAGACAGAGAGATGAAGAGAGAGCGAGACAGAAAGAGGGTAAAACATTAGTGGCTTTAGGAGAGGCTGTTTTGTGTCAGAGTTCAGGAGGGATGTTTTTCTGGGATGTTTTAGTTGGATGATTGTACTCTGTGATTACACAACATGCAGAGATGGAGTGAGTGATAACTGAAGGAGGGTGTGGAAGGAAAATTAAAATACTCTTGCGTACTCAGTGTTTAGTGATTGTATAGACGATCAGTAACGGTTTTCATGCCTTAAACTAATTGTTAAGATGTATTTAAAGGTCCAGTTAGTAATTAGCAAGCCAGCTTTTGATACTGCAGAGGGACTACAAAGACATATAAACAGTTTAATGTATAGTTAAACATGTTTCATGTCAATCTGCTGCGAACAAAGGACAACCATAGCATTGTTGCTGCATTGTGTATCTGTTCTTTCTCCAGTTTAGCCAAATGAGTTGCTTTGATTCTATGCATGAATGTCCACATTCATCAACTTTCTGTGAGCAGAAGGGACCCAATAAGACACCAGTGGCAGCCATCTGTCTGACGAGCATAATCTCCATGGCGTTCATCTTCATTGGGAAGGTCAACATCCTGGCTCCTATCGTCACAATCAACTTCATGCTCACCTATAGCATCATTGACTACTCCTACTTCTGCGTGGCCAAGAGCTATGAGCTACAAGTCAAAGAGAGAAAGCCTCTAATCAAAAGCCCTAGTTCTAGGAAACCACTTGTGACAAGCAGCCACCCATGTTATGGCAGCAGTGGTGCCCTGAGCAACCCCAGTAATGGCACACTGCTGGAGTTCACTAAAGACATGAACCAGATATTTCCACTGCCTAACGCAGACAGCACAGAGGAAGAGAAAGCCTCCAGTCCTGCAGCCAAGGCCTGGGGCAGGAAGGCAAAAGTTCCTGCTAAAGAAACACTGAGCAGCAGTTTTGGGTTGGACTTGAACAGCAATAGCCCATTAGAGAAGGGAAAGGATGAGAGGCAGCTTGAACAAAGCTTTGGCCCAGATGATGAGACCAGCAGCCAGATAGGGCTCATGGAGTCTGAGTCAGAAGGAGAGAGGAAACTATCCCTGCCTTCTTATGACCCTTTTGAACTGGAGCAGCTATCAGAGGAGCCAACAGACAAGAACAGTGAGTGTCAAATTTCTGTTCATCGAACGGCACAAAATGTTTTCATAGTGTTCAAGCTCTAAGTTTTCCAAATGTTCTTTTTCTTTCAGAGTCAAAACCAAATCTGGAAGAATCAGAAATACAGCCCATCCCAAATTCATTTTATGCCAAGTTTTGCAACCATTGGGTTGCATTAATTGGTGTAAGTGCAGACATGAAAAATGTTAAAATTTTGCATCACCAACATTTGCATTTTGTATTTTATTTGAAATATGTTTTATGCATGCCTTTAACTTTAATCTTGTGCAGGCTCTGTGCTCCATGACGATAATGTTTGTCATCCAGTGGATGTATGCATTGGCGAATATAAGTGTTGCCCTCCTCCTCTTCCTCTACATTGGAAAAGCAAGCCCAGGTTTGCCAAGAGGTAATTGTCTGAGATTGTTTACATTACATGGCTTTGATAATCTGATAAGCAGCAACAATTGTTGCAAATTACCCCACGGTAGACTTATTTTGCGACTTTCTGTTAAGTTATTGACTGTTTAAATGTATTCATGATTAAGTGCATTTGGAAGTGACGACTGTTAGGGGCAGACTCCTTGCATTTGGTCCTGGTCACAGCTTGGCCTGCTGTGCAGCTGTTGTGTGGGATTTCTGGAATAGTTTCATGGTGGCTTCTGCTATTATGTGATATATAATCTCCTCACAGTGCTGTATCCCTCCGTCTGATTTTACAGCTGGCAGATATCGAAGTTAAGGCGAGTCTGTGTTGTACTGTAGCAGTTTTATAAGTATTTATGAGCATTCTGCAGTCAGTTATATTTACTTTATCATACTGTGAATGCCAGGGGCAAGTACGCCTCGAATTAAAGCCATAAAGCATGAGTGTTTTCACCAGGACGCCACTTAACATCCCTCTTGCCTGCGTAATTGGTGTCCCAATGTGAAACATTTTTGGTACAGAAACAAAAGGGGGAAGAATGAAAGTTAAGAAAAACAATACACAATCACTATTATCTTTGGATATTTTTCTTTGGGCATAGATTTTGTCTATTTGAAATTATTTTTAAAGTACAGATTGTGTATTGAGCATGCATCAGTATTGTGAAAGTTGGCAGAACATTAGTTTTAACTGGTTAAATGTTAAAGTGCTGGTGACTACTTAACAACAGTAACCAAAGGATGCCAGAACATACACATTTTTTAAATACTTGAATGGAATGTGACACAATACAGCACATTGCACGCTTAAGGGTATGGATCTGTGCGCCAGCAGACCTGACAGAGTACCCTTGCTAATCTTTGTTCACCATCGAAAGTTCCTACATTGGGCATACAAGTGTCAGAACTGGACCTTGGACGAAGTAAGCAGGAGCAGTGAATGACTGGCCATGTTTCCATTGTTTACTGGGAAAGTGATGGCACCATGATAGACATTTTGAAGAAGACAAGCCGGTGGAGAAAGTGTGATGGTGTGATGTTCTGCTGGAACACTTTGGCTCTGGGTATTCATGTAGAGGTGAATATGCCACCTATGTAAGCACTGCAGACCAGGTGCAATAGTATTCCCTGATAGCACCGGCCTCTATCAGCAGAATAATGTGCTCCATCTACCTGCAGTTTGTTTGGGAATGGTTTAAAGAACATGAAAGTGTTGCCCTTTTGCATCTGTTGCTTATGTCTGCCAGATATCACAGGGCAACCTCAGTGGTCTTTACAGGAGGCCTCATATTCATCCTCAACATCTTTTTTTTTTTAATCTCTAAAACAATGAACTTGTGTGTATGGGATTTTTTTCTCAGCACTTATGAGTGTTATGCATTGTAGGTTTTGCTTTTGTCTGGAGATATTAACTGTACATTTCATTCTTTTACTGAAAGGTGCAGCGGCCCGCTTCAGCTTTTTCAGATGGATAAAGAGTTCTCTTAGCCGCCTTTGCAGGTAGAGTATAAAAGTTATGTAAGATGTTTGATTCCCTTTTGTTCCTCAGGAAGCTCTTAAAATGTCTGCTGTTGATTGATGCCGTTATTCTTTAGCTTGGCTCAATTAGAGGCTTCCTCTGCCAAATTCTGCATATCAGGGTGGATTGAACCTTTGACAAAGTGACAGAACATTGACAAATGATTTGCCTCACTGGACTCTTAGATCACATTTACCTTCTCAGATAGTATACTTGTTGAGACCCTAAGTTAATGTTCAGTGCTTTAACCGTAATGCCACCGATAGCCCTGACCCAGCTGTCTCTCTTTTAGGGAAAAAGTCAAGCTTCAGGACCAGATTGTGGTGACACCTTCTTTGTCAGCAGTTGGCATGGAAACCAGGCAGCTGACAGAGGAAAATCAAGATTTTGCCTTCCGTGACCGCTACCACCACTCATCCATCATTACAACTAAGGATAACATGGTCCATCCCGACCTCCACTAATGGGCGTCATATCTCTCCTGAAACTGACCATTAGAGTGCAATTTAAAAAGCCTCTCAGAGCAGGAGAACTTTTCCAGAATCAGCTGATCTTGGCTCTCCACTCCTGCTCTAATATGGCATAATGGATACCAGGTGATATTGGAAACGCAGACAGGACTGATATTTATTATTAAATACATTTTGGAGACTGTGAACACAATACCTCATGAGTGGATCAGTAATAAACTTCCAGATAAGTAATAGAGGTCATTTATAAATACACTGGTCTGCAGTCCAGGTGGACAGAACGTGATGACTGAGAAGACTGAGAAGGTGGCAACTTTCTGAATTAGACTTTCTGAAAATTTTTTTGTTGTTTTTCTTTGGGCATATTGTAATTCCAATTCTCCTTAAAGAACTTATGGGCGGGACAAGCGCAATGAAACAACACATGCAGTCTTTTACTGACTGTATGTTTCCGCCTGGTTTTGATTGGGTTCTCATGTTTTTGTTGAGTAAATTTGAATTAAACATAAAATATGCACCTTAATGTCTTTACTTACCTTGTGGTCTATGTAGATGTGTCACATGATTATGAAAGCTTGTCAAGGATGTTGCTAAGCACAACACAGTTCACATGTTTCATTCAAGTATCAATGTTGGAACACAATTCTAGCAGCAGTTTCTGAATTCATTGTTTTTGTTCAAACCCATTAGATTGTATCACTAGACTCACCTCTGGTTGTATTTAACAAAAGGATTTCCCAGTTATCAAGAAATCTTAAGGCAGGGCTGCACAACTCTCTCTTCCTGGAGGGCTGGTGTCCAGCAAAGTTTGGTACCTTCTCTCCTCAGTCACTCTATAAACCTGGCAACTAACATGGGAGATGAACCAGGCGTGTGTGAGCTAACTGTGCTGGGTCTTCCCTCCAGGACTGGAGTTGGGCACCGCATCTTAAGCTGGGAGTCAGATTTATTCTATTGGAGGAACGGACAATGCATTTGTGGAAATTAATTAAGCTTAACCCTGTGTCTGTGAAACCTAAGCGGAGGATCGGCCACTTGGGTTCCACAGACACAGACACAGGGTTAAGCTTAATTTCCACCAATAATTAGCACTACACAAGTGTCCAGTCCATGAGGTCATACAGGTCCTAATATTATTGTTTAATTATTCTTCTGAAATTAAAGGCATTATTAGATCATTTGTTTCTGCAGTAGTCTTCTATTCTGAGAAAGCTTTATGGTGGAAAATGGTGAGGATTTCAGCTGTAAGAGCATTACTAAGGTGAACTACTGATGGATGCTTAGTTTCATCACTTCAGAGGTACATCATTGTGGTTCAAACATGTGCAATCTTCTACAGGCTGTAAGTGTGGTTTTGATTGGGTTCTTAAGTAGTGTTTGTTGAGTAAATTGAATTCAAGATCATATATGTATCCTGTACATTTTCTTCTTGCATAGCCTGTGTTAAAACGAATCTGAAAAAATTAAACTGAATGTCCCCAAAGAACACTTTAACGCCTTATCAGTTACCTTGTGGTCTGTGCAGATGTGTACAAATACTTACATAAAATCTTATCTCAGTCTTGTCAAGTTTTGATGCTGGATGATTAGACTCAAGGCACTTCCATGCAACTTTACGTCCTTATAGAGACTGGTCATGGTGAGGAATCGGAGGCTCTGAGCATCCCAGGCCATTAGCATGTATCCCAAGGGAAATTATGGAAGCTGTAACGAGTGCAATTTTTGTAGCTCAACTCGCAAATTGGTTTATGCATACTCTTGAGCACATGGTATAACCCCAGCATGAGTCCCACCTACACTAAATGGACAAAAGAAATGAGACGCCTAACCATTACACCAACAGAGAATTTAATGACACAGCATTCAAACACAGAGACTTTAAAATGGAGTTGCTCTCCACTTTGCCGCTGTAACAGCTTCCATTCTTCTTGGAAGGCTTTCCGCATTTTTAATGTCTCCGTGGGAATTTGTGTCCATTCATTCTGTAGTGCGTTCCAGCTCCCAAAGGTCAGGGCTCTGAGTGGGCCAGTCATGCTCTTCAACACTGAACTAATCCAACCATGCCTTTATAAACTTTGGGGTCAGGCTGGAGTAGAAAAAGTCTTCCCCAAACTGTGTGCTAAAAGCTGGAAGCGTTGTCCAAAACGTCTTGGTATTAGGAAGCATTAAGTTCGTCCTTTACTGGAAGTAAGAGGCCAAGACCAAACACTGAAAACAGGTGTGTCCCAATACTTTTGTCCACACAGTGAGAGAAGCGGAGAGGAGCGTGGCCTGTGGTTGTGGTGGGCGGTTCCAGCAACACATTCTCCTTTTAATAGAGGGGGCGTGGCTTGTGGATGGGCAGAGTCATAACGGACTTGTGGCTCTGGGAGGGAGCAAAAAACCCACTCGATCTGAGAAAAAATGGAGCTTCAGCTGCACTCCTGGGAGTTTTACGAGTGAGAATCCAGTGGAGGGATCCAGTATTCCGATGGTGACCCGGACCAGTGTGCCGTATTATTTATATCACAGAGTTAGAGGTTTTTATGATGGAAGTGTGTGCCGCGAGGCGTCCCGGTCGGGTGTTTTCTGTTCTCATCCTGTCTCTCCTAAAAACAACTATTGCTGGAAGTTTCGCACCCAGCACAGACATCTCTGTCTCGGATGGAGCTTATTTCACCTCTACTGACTCTGAAGAAACAACTGGTCTGCTAAAAATAGTTGCAACTTCCACCGTAGAGTTCTCCTCCACAGACTCTGGGCGGCTATCCACAGCAAAAGTGTCCGAAACCCACCCTGGTTTTACAGAGAGGATCTCCAGGACTGGTAAGAGGAGTTACTCCCAGCTGGAAGAGTTAGTGTGATAGAGAAGTGTTGTGTCTGAGATTTCCAACTGTCCTCGTTTTAATTCACGTTCTTCACTGACTTGCCATAACATCATAATTACAGGTAAACAGTTTAACATAATGCACAATATCTTAACTACAATAGTTAACGTATTGAATTTAGGTGGCCCCTTACTTTCAGTGAAGGGCAATCGTAATCGTAATACTTCATCATACCAAGACATTTTAGACACTGTTTGGGGAGGGCCTTTTTCTCTTCCAGGATGACTGTGTCCCAAGCTCCATAAAAAACTGGAATGGAGATGGAGAGACAGGTCTTCTCGCCCATCGTTGCCTAACCTCATAAATGCTCTACAGAATGAATGGGTAGAAATTCCCACAGAAACACTCTAGAACCTTGTTTAAAGGTTCCCAAAGTCTAAGTATTTTAATTCAGTGTTATTAAAGACCCCGCTGGTATAATCGTCAGGAGTCCCGAGACTTTTGTCCACACAGTGTAGCCTATGTACAAACCACAGCATGCTAACCGAACTGCAGGCATCAGGACCATTCATAGACCCCGCTGTGTTTACCTCATCTGCTCTGATTCTGGGTCTGTTTTGAGCTTTAGTCAGTTCTGTTTTACAGTTTTATTGTGTGTATTTATGTGCAAGAATTTGATTTTGCACTAGAGTAATGATTTCTGGGGGGTTTTCTCAGGGCCATTTGACCACTGGTATTTACCTCACAGTCCAGTTTGTCTTTTTTGTTAACTGCTCACAATTAACACAACTATCACAGTTACTGGTTTATTTTAAGAAAGGGAAACCTAAGGTCTAGCAAACCTTATTTCTTATTTTAATAGATGCTAGATGTGCAAACTGTTTTCTACATGTACATGTGGAGTTTAATTTATTTGATAATAAATTAAATTTAAATTATATAAATGTAATTATATTGATAATAATAACTAACAACAGTAATTTAATAATAATATAAAAGTAACTATTCATAATTTGGTAATAATACTCCTCTCATGCTGTGGATCAGAAATATGGAAGTTCTTCTACCTCCATGAGTAACTCTTATCCAAGCTTTCAGACGGATGGGTCTCTCTGCAGAATGACTGCAGTTCTGTCTGTTTTGATTCTAGTGTACTTTAGATCTTTATAATATATTTGTTTGAACCACCTTGTGTGCCCCTTAGAACACAGATAAAACGTAATCATTCAAATTGGCTTCTGTTTTACTAATACAGTTTGAAATTCACTCTAAACCGGACTCTAAACCACATAGACCTGCAACCAATTTCCCAAAAGCCCTTATGCTTTTGCACTTAAGGCACAGCTGATTGGAAACTGATTTATAGGCTGTTCTGAAACAGAAACACGTTCCCTCTGGTTTTAGTGTACTCTGAAATAACTTAATCCTAAAATTATGTTACCATGCAGGTAATATCGACTTCATCTCTCTGAACTCCCTGAATTACCCATAAAAGGATTATAAATCAGGATGAAATTATGGGCTAAGTTTTGCTGGCCAAGAACATACTGAAACTGTTGCAGCTGTGACTATACGGAATTTGGCTTGTGGTGTGTTCCAGTCTGGTCCAGATTAGAATAAACTGGCTTTTTCTAATGTATTTCATTTTTTTACTCTCTCACTACTATTAAAAATAGTTCAGTGTAGTGGGCATATTGTCTGATCCCTATCAGGAGAAGCACCATGAAGTCTTAACATGTTTACTTCAGAAATTAGGCTTTCAGTCGTAGCTAGAGTTGATACACATTCCTTGGATAATTTTTTTTTTTTTACATTATGAAATCTGTAATAGATTCTAGGTATCTATGTAATTATTATTGTAGTTAAGTATAATATGTCCTTTTAGACAAAAATGTGAATGTCCATTCGTTCCAATCATGAGTGGAATCAAATCTGTGTTGTTCCTGAATGCTCTCTGTAATTGTGAGCAAGCTATTGATTAATTTCCTGTTCCAGCGATGTTTGCGTGTTGAAGAAAAGTACGATATTTCCTCCATCAAGACCTTATGCTGCTTGATAACATTGTTACCAGTGGATGAACTCCATGTAGAGAGTGACATTATTGAATCATGGACTTTGCTAGGTCAGCGCAAGGAAGGAAACAACTATTCCCAATGGGTCAGGTCACCGCCATTTTTAGGGCTCAAGCTTTTGTTAGCTTAGACTGGTCCGGCTGCCAATTGTTCTCCACCCAAAATCATTACATCCGCAGTCACTTCTGAAAACATCTTCTGTAATGGTTCCTGAGCTTCTCAACGTGCCTCACTGTGAGAGGCACACCCTAGTGGCACACATAATTCAGGGAAATTGTAAGGGAATTTTTTGATGGTCCATCAGTCACAAGTTATAACTTGCTTATTTACTGCATTATTGAATCGGCAGGTCTACATATGATGTATAGCAAAAATCAATATTAAGGCCTACAAATGCCTTCAGATTGATTTTTGCTATAGACATTGGTACAGTATTAATTGCCTTGTAGAATTTGTGTTTGACACATCACTTTTTTCTTTGTACAGCCCCTGACGAGAACTCTTTCTCTACACACATGGAGAGTTGGACATCACATAGCAGTCCTGAAGTGTCCACCGAGCTGCTCATTTCCAGGACTGAGTTCAGCACGACCGCAGTCACCGAGTGGGGAGATTCATCTACAGTAGCCAATATAACTGATGCCTATCAGGGTTCAGCAAAGGAACAGGGACCTGGAACGGAAGCCAGGACTGTGAGAGACCTCACTGCTGCAGAGCTTACGGAGAAGGACATCACAGATATAGACATTACAGAGTCAGTTCCACAAACTGACAGCACCTACATATCCACCACCATCAGCCGTGTGGGTGAACGCACTCTGCTGTCCGTCATTTCCAACAGCACCACTCCATACACGGAAGAGTCCAGCTCCTCTGAAGCAGATGCACTAACCAATACCTCAGAGATGAGGAGTACAGGGGTGACCCAAGGTGGGGACCATACGAATGATGCCTTTTCTACTGAGGCTGACAACACCAGAGCCACATCTGAGAATCAGCTTTCCTCAAATTCTACTCAGGAGTCTGAGCCTGATTCTCAGACGAGACAACCCAATGTCACAGAATTAGGCTTTGAGGTGACATCCAACAGCGGCCATAACTCCACTTTACCCATCACAGTGGTTAACTCTGATAGTGAGACAGACACAGCAGTAGATTCTTCCACCAGTGGAACGTCCTATACAGGCAACAGTGCTTCCGCACCATCTGTCACTCCATTCATGTCCCCAGAGGACAGTCGCACAAATGTGTCCCTCCAGGAGAGTGAAGCTGTGACCACTGAGACACCTACCGGGCCTATGAACACTGTGGAAGGCGAGATGCCAGATGGGCCTCCGACTCACATGGACGAAACCACTATTCTAGGCCTGACCACTGCACCCCCCTCACTGACCACCGTGGATGACTCCTTTTCAAAGTTCCTCTCAGGCCAGCAACCTTTCAATCCCCAAACCCATCATCTGCCAGAAGCCACAGAAGTGCTCACCACTACTGCAGAGCCAGTAACCCAGAGGCCACAGCATACAGAGGAGGACACACACATGGCTAGCACTTCCTCGGGTACCGTTGCTAGCACTGTTGTTACTACCATGTTACCTAGTACTAGCACCAGCACTTCAGCTCCGTTCACAACACATCAGCCTATACCCAGCACCACTGCCAAAATGCAAACACCCTATGTGGCAGTCTCTACAATGGAGACCACACAGATGCTGACCACACCCACCACAGAGCAGCAGACTTCCACCGTCAAGACGTCCACGCCCCCTCAGTCCTCCAGCTCATCCCAACCTGCAGATATATCTACTGATGTGAGCACACTGCACCTAGAGACCAGCACTGCTACACCAGGCAACACCACTGCTTACGGCAGGCACACCACGGCCTCCTACAGTAAGAGTGGCCCCACCAGGAGCACTGCAGCGATGACCACAGGAAAACACACTGACAGCTCCACACAGATGGAAGCCACAACTACGCAGATTCCTGCGAAGTTCACTCCGACTCCTGGTGTGTTTCATGCTTCGCCTACGCGTCTATTGTTCTACCACATCCTTTACCATTTTTTCAGTTATTTTGTACAACTACACTACAAGCTAAAAGTTTAAAATGAAGATTCAAT
>JBBPDE010000002.1:18927303-18949683 GCA_037974605.1 Nannopetersius ansorgii
TGCAGTCAGAGCATCTATACAACAACTGTCACAGAATACCTAGCCAACACCTCACCCAACAATACATGAGCTCTAGAGAAGAACACCACAAGTCATAATATGTGGCTTTCACAGTTCCCAGTAGCCTCGTATTGTGTATGACATCTAATTTTAAAATCCCGTTCCGTAAATATACTTTAGAGAAACAGCGAAGGCAAAACATGTTATAAAACAAGAAATTTATTTGATTTTTTTTCCTCAGCAGCTTTTGTCAAATTTCTTTTCCAGTTCTTTTCTATCGATGGAGTTTGTTCATTTTCTTTTCAATAATGTACAAAATCGTTCAAAAACATCGAATGTTCTCCTCATATACTTCATTAGGTTAGCTAGCAGTGAAAATTATTGGCCGGAACCTGTACTATACCCAGTCCAGCGAAACCTTTCGGTTCAATAACGATTGGAAATTGTAGCCTAACAGTGGAATTCAGTACACAATAAACACAATTTCAAGTATCACTGTAAGTTCTAACCATAGGCCAACATTATACTGGTATCATTGTCTTCATTGGAAAACCTGCTCCTCCACCCTCCGGGGCACAGATGAAAGACACAAGTCTGTTTTTATATTCATTTTCTGTTAAAAACAGCATATTCCGTTATCAGTCCCTTTCTCTTAAATGATAGGATTCTGGTCCAAATGCTACAGGAACGCTACCCTCACATTTCAGTACTTGCCTACTCTAACGACTAACGAATGATGAATAGATGATTTCAAGATGTATTGATTAAGGAGGTTTCATAAGTGTGATTCTTCTTGGGGCAGTGAAAGTTACAATAGTCTTCAGCAGTCCATAAAGTCAAAAATGATAACATTATTTAATATTGACATGTTTTTAATATGAAGAAAATATAATATACTGCTGAGGAACTGATTGCGAAGAGTGGACTGAACAGTAATCCGCCATCATTGTGTTGGTCAGTCCACTGATGAGGTATATAAATATGCATGATGAGATGCACATTGTTCCAGTGGCAAATCTTAATGTAAATTAATCTGCAAAAAAAGACGGTAAAGTAATGGCAACCAATTACAGCTCAGCGTGTTTTACTTGCATGTCACCATGTTTGCCTCTTTAAGTAACTAAGAAAAAGAATAATCTATTACCAAAGGATATTACCAACAAAATCTTTTGAAATTTACAAATGTACAACATATTCATAACATTTACCATCAGCAGCATCAGTGCAAAGATATACATATAGTACATCACAATAAAAAAATCATAAAACATGAATTGGCATAAGAAACAGCAGAAGGCATAGTCTCAACAGACCTTTTTCTGTGGGTTATACAAACATCTAGTCTCTTTTCAAAATAGTCTTAAGCTTCTTTTTTGTACACAGGCATATAAAAATAGATTCTGTGCAAAGAGGGATAGTTGTCTTTGTTTTCCCCTTGTGTGTGAAAGAGAATTAGAGAGAGGAGAGGAGAGGGACGGTTAAATGTCACTGTCCTCTTTGACCAGGTTGGCTGTGTCTCGGAAGGTGTCCTCTGTAGGGGAGTACATGCTGGGCTTCTCCCGCTTTGTGGGTTTGGGAGGCGGGACAAAGGGAGATGGCTGGCTGGAGGAACCGCCTTCCATGCTACCTGCAGACTGCTCATCCTGCATCTGAAACCAAACAACACTCAACTTTATTCATGAATGCAGCTGGTTCAGTGAATGCACAGGGGACCTGAGCACAGCTCTATAGCTCATATGAGCAAAATCTCACAGCGGATGCAAGTGTTTAAAAACCTTGACACACTACAGTATGTCTTTTAATTGACTGTAATTGAGTATGGCTAACCAGAGGTGCGAACAGGACGCTGATCTGAAAGTAAGTAGTAATTCAGTTCATTATAGTCCTTATAGGAAAGTCAAGGTGTGCCTCTCCTCTCCTCTCTCCTCTATTGCAATGACAGTGAGAATAACAGACACATCTGTGCTCAGAATTAAGTGCACCATTCAGATCACACACATACACACACACACATATATATATATATATATATATATGTGTGTGTGTGTGTGTGTGTGTGTGTGTACAATGACTTACCTCTGAGTATGTTGGGTTTTCAAATGTTGTACTTGGTTTCAGTTTTCTTTTGAAGAAGCTCCACTTGGACTCCTGAAACATACGCAGGCTGGAGTAAACCAGGCCAAAACTTAGCTTTGATACATTTATCTGCTTTAAATGTGTTCTCACCTGTGTGCTCTTAGATTCTACTGGAATACTCTTGACCTCCACTGCCTGCTGCTGTGCATGGTACATGGGGTTTGAAAAGTTGTTCTCTATCTGATCACCGCTGACATTCACAGTCACCTGGAGAAACAGTTTTCTTGTTTTGTCTTTGGGTTTATAATAACAGGTCAGGGTGGAATAATGGGACATCATTAAACTATGAAATGCCCGGTACGACTCATGCCCTAGTTTACCTGCGTTGCATGTATGACTGCAGGATCGCCGGACGCTCCTGTTGCTGTTGTATAGAGAGGATTTTCAAAAGTGACAGGTTGCCTTCCAGCATCAGCAAAGTTCTCATCCTGATCACACGGAATAGCATTTGGAATCAGACAGTTCTCCTGTGAGATGTTTCAGGACATTACAATATTCTGTGTTCAAAATTCTTCCAAAGAGTTTTCTCTAGTTATCAACAGCTTTAAATCATCCACATTCTTTTATCTGAATACAAAGTGGGTGTATGTATACATGGATCATTAAAAACTGCATTTCTCTTAAATTAAGCAGCTCAGCTGTTTGGC
Source organism: Nannopetersius ansorgii (assembly GCA_037974605.1). Lineage (NCBI taxonomy): Eukaryota > Metazoa > Chordata > Actinopteri > Characiformes > Alestidae > Nannopetersius > Nannopetersius ansorgii. Next base: position 18,930,087 of record JBBPDE010000002.1, read on the forward strand.
TCAAAGAATAACGTGAACCTTCTGGAACAGGACAGTAAATGATGCACTTGTGTTGAAGGGTTAACCAGGGAGGTCACAGCTCCTTTTATGGCTAAAATGTGTTGATAAGGCATTTAATAACTGATGTAGCAACACCTAGTGTTAAATTAACACAAAGTGTTTGATGTTTACCAGCTGCATGGCTCTGTCGATGAAAGACACGCCCACAGTCTGAGGCTCCAGGTCCATGGTGACATTGTCACCCGAGCGAAAAGACACTCCATTTCCTGTGTCACCTGACTTGACCAAGCTGCTCAGGCTGAAAAACAGCGTGAAAAAATCATCTTTTTAATGGATGCTCCATAGATAACACTGGCTTGTCCTGTCCATTCCACAGAAGTTCGTTTGAGATTGAGAACTGAGGAATTTGGAGGTCACTCAGAGTCAACACTGTTCTTTTTACTCAAACCATTCCTGAACAATTTGCTGAAAGAGGCCACTAGCATTAGGAAATACAGCGTAATTGATGAGGCAGGTCTGTGTTAAAGTAATATCCACATGAAGCAAGTCAATTCAATGCGTTCAAAAACTGCAGTGCAAGCCCAGGTTATTTCTGAAGTGTTTGAGCTGCAGAACTCAAGAGTGGGTGAAGGGGATGAGAGAGTACCTGGGAAGTTTCGGCAGGGAGGGGATGACTGAGCCGGTGCGTTTGTAGTTGAGGAAAAGCCCAACAGCCAGAGCTCCACTTAGCAGAATAATAATCACTGCCAACAGCACAGCCACTGCTAAACACAGAACAAGAGAAAAACAGAAATATCCAGTAAGACACTGAGATTTTGCATGCACTAATTAACGCTGATGCATGAATTCTTGCTTTCGCAAGTGAATAAAACACAGAACCGTCTCTAATCCAAACTCTTTAATGTTTACAGCGTCAGTAGAAGGTACAAAAATATCCAGAACTTCATAAATGACTGAACACATGCTCTAAAGATGGGTTAACATTCACTCTCTGCATATTAACTACTTTCATTAATGTATAAGAAAGAGAACAGGCCCTGAATGGCTGGTCTAAACCGGTTTGTCGAATGAGGACACTGCTGTCACCTGTTCCAGCTGGGGCTCCTCTGGACTTTCCCATTTCGCAGTAACTTCCTGAATAGCCATAGGGACACCTGGGTAGCAGCAAATAATCAAAGTGCAGTGAATAACAAATCCTCTGTAAGTTTTGCCCTTAGGATCTGCCATGACTTAATCCTTTATCTAATAATGTAGCATGTGCTGAAGCAGACTGTTCCAGAGTCCTTTTTTTAGACTCACTTGCATTTTGGCAGGCCCCGTTCATCAGTGTAGCATGTTCCACCGTTCATGCATCTGCATGCAAGCGGCATGGCCACCTCTGCTTCTATGGCTGCAAGGGCAAGAGCCATGCAGTACATTACAAAAGCGCTGCAGCCACATGATCAAAGCAATACTGCAGGCAACACTGATGCTAAAAACAATAACGCAAATAAAATCTGATGGCTTATTCACAGTAACTCATTTTGGCACAGAGCCAGCAGAAGCCACCATCACACACGTACTGTTATATGATATGAAAGCGAAAAGATGAACCACATCTAGTCAGCACGGGATAAGTGTCTCTCACCTGCATCACATTCATTTTGGTCAAAGCTGTGCAGTGTGGAGCCTTGCGGACAGGCGCAGGTGTATCCACCAGGTCGCAGCAGACACAGGTGACTGCACACATCCTTACAGGGGTTCACCACTGAGACACAAGACAATTACTGTGACAACTACATTCAACAATAAAGTAATTCAATAAAAGGCTAATACTTTAATGTGCTCATGTGCAGGTAATATTCCTGTCAGGGTCATTTGAAACTGCAGTATTTGCTTTAATGACCCATTAAAGGAGTGCACCTCACCTGAGTGGTTGTGTCTGTGTTCCTGATAGATTCGGACCTGCGTCAGCCAAGGGTTTACAGTCAGCACCTTCACTTTATCCCCCTTACCGAACTTGTCAGTCTTCCACACCTCACCCTTGGCCTTGGTTGTCCAGTACACATGGCCCTCAAACAAATCCAGACTGTACGGGTTCCCGATGTCTGGAAAGAAGACCAGTGAGATCCGCTATAAAATGCTGAATATTTGAAATAGACTTCAGCTTTGTTTTGGGACATCAGAATCCCCATTTAAACTCAAGCTACAACATATCTAACATCGGAACTACAATAAAACATTTACTGTGTACACATCAGTATATAGAACTTCGGTGCCGAACCTCCTGACATAATTATCTTCCTGTCTGTTCCATCGGCCTTCATCGACTCAACGATGTTCTCTTTGGAGTCACACCAGTAAATTCTGTTGCCATTAAGATGGTCTAGAGCCAATCCTGTCGGCCAGCCCAGATCCTCATCCAGCAGCACCTGTCTGTGTTGGCCATCCATCCATGCTGCCTCAATCTTAGGCTTCCTGCCCCAATCAGTCCAATACATCATACTGAAAGACAAAATAAAAAAATACACAAAATGTTTAAGAAGCATGATTTTATTATAACGATGCCAATGACGCCAAACAGACAGGTTTTCAGCTCTTTCACAATAAGGACATAAACTGATAAAAAGATAAGTTACCCAACAGCCGGGTTGACAACAATTGCAGCTGGTTGATCAAGGTCGGAATAGATGAGCCACTTTCTGTACCGCCCATCCAGCTTGGACACTTCAATGCGATTAGTGCCTGCATCTGTCCAGTAAATATGTCTAAAATATAAAAGAATGAAGACTTCATCCAAGGAAAAGGAAGCAGAAATGGGCAATTAATGCAGCTCAAACATAAAAGACTAAAACAAAACTAATTACATTATTTTGAAAAGATATACAGGATTACGTTCCAAGAGCACTTGCGTAAAGTGAAAACCACATCGTTGTGTTTTGTTAAAAAAATGCCTAAAAATGCCCCCAAATATGCTTCCAGAACACTTTAATTTCACTTTAATGCATTACCCTTAAAGAAGAGTTACGCAACACGGAAAGTTGCGTGACAAAAGTATTGGGACACCGTGGCGAGGTGAACGTTTTTCGGTGAAAATCCTATGATCTACTGGGCCTAACAATACAAACGAGGGCTTGTTGGAAAGGTCTCCTGGAGATCAGTCGAATTGTGAAGCGTCTGAGTGCTTGCGCTGCAGAGAAATCGTGCTTGGGGAGTTATTGTATATGATAATAATGAAAAAAAATTACCTTCCAACCCAGTCCACAGCAATGCCATCAGGGCTGGAGATGTATCTGAGGTTGAGATCTACCTCTTTAACTGGGTTATTGCCGCGATCATCAAAAGTGGTCATATATGCTCTCTTTATGGAACCAAACTGAGGACCACGACCCAAAACCGTCCAGTACACAATACCTAGGAACACATAGGTATGGTCAGTCTTGTATGACAATCACTCACATATGTCATCACTGAACATTAAATATACAGAAGTGTGACAATATAATTTAACATTGCACTAAAAATGAAATGTCTAAAAGGAATATTGTCATTTTCAAAGTCTGAAAATCAGAGTCTGAAAGTCTGATATTCCTCAGTTCAGAATCCTCAGTTCACAGTGAAAATGAAGTATGATGAGGTTTATTACTTAGTCCTTGGTCCTCTGGGTCCCACAGGTAATCCAAAGCCTGAATGTGCTCAGCATCATCCACATAGTCGGAGTACTGCTCAGACGTCAGATTGTAGCGTCGGATACGCACATTATCAGGCAACAGCAACACTGGAGGGTTGCCTGAAACAAATAAGGGCCAGCAACATTTAGCATTATGGAGCGACAAACATTGAAAATAACACGAAAAAGGTAAAAAGAGTTCGGAATATATAGTATAAAACTGACAGAGAAATGAAAGTAAGTGCTAGCCAGGGAAGTGAACTAAAACAGTTGCTGAACACTAAAAGAGTTGTGAGAGATTCCTCACCTTCGGCAGCACACTCCATTCCATGCTGCAGGCCTACAGAGTGGAATCCCTCAGCACAGAAACACTCATAACTGCCCTTAGTGTTTCTGCACAGTTGGGGACAAGAGCCGTAGACCTCACACTCATTCACATCTGAAGAGAAAGACCCATAAAACAGTTCAGACCTAACAGCATTCATGTTGCTGTGTTTGGAAGGTACTTGCAGTCAAAACTGGCAAAGCAAATTTACACAGAGGCAGTTATAACAGATGCACTTCCATGTGTTGTTCAAGTCTCATTTGATTAGTATAAACTATACAGTGTTAGTACCCTGGCTGAATAAAGAAAGCCTGGATGAGTACAGACATGCTATTTTAAATGTATGTGTGTGGTATTGATATGCCTTCAATATACCTACTATAGACTTGTTTAGAAAAATGTGCTTCGTACTAGAATAGTCTATTTAAACATTTAAATCTACATACTGTGTACACACATAATACTTGGGCACTGGTAGATGTGTGGGAGTCCTGGTGAGCAGGTAAAGTGAAGAGAAACAGATGGACTAGAGTCTGTAAGTGCACCTATATGGTAAGTGAAGCTGATCAAATAGAAAATGAAGGTAGATAAGAGGCAGGTATACTTAAAGATCTAGCTTGCTGGTGTGTATATGTGTGCTATATATATATGATCCTCCGGTCTACAGAGTTTTGTACTTTGATTCTTAGATTGGTGTTACTGCGCCTAACCTTTTGCCTACTCTGACCACACCTTTTGACCCTTTGAATTATATTGCTTGACTGAAAATACTAATCTATAATTCTTGTAAACAGTGCACACCGTGAGTAGTCTGACTGCAGTTGAGTTTATCTTCATCCTTTTTTTTGGCTATCGCTTGTTAGTCTTTTAGTTTAATTTTGGTTTGGTTGGGGAAAGACTTGGACTTGTCTTGCTCTCAGAGTTTAATGCCTCTGCTCAATAAACAAAAGAAAAATGAGGAAATAAATGTGCATGCACTAACGTTGACAATAAAAATATACAATTAAGTATGTTCCCTATAGAGGAAATCAAAAACGCGTCCTTTATCTGTGGGTATTCAAATGTCTGCATTTGACTGTGTATAGATACACATGAATCTATGGTTGTGTGTATATATATATAGTGTTTCTTCTAAATACTGATTTATTTTTCAGCTTAGAACATAATGTTACTGCACTGAATGACAGCATTTCGACTCATTAATGACTTATTTCTCTTCACAAAATGGCAGCATAGCGCTCCCTCATGTAATACTGTTACTGTGTTCATTGTGAAAGTGGCCTGAATCACTCACCTTCGCAGGAGTTCCTGTTCTCCTCCCTGGGTTTATAGCCTGGCCTGCAGGAGCAGATAAAGCCTCCATCAGTCAGCTCAGTGCAGTTGTGTTCACACACATTCTCACTGCAAGAACGTCCGCTGCCATTATCTAGCACAGAGAAACAGAGGTGCGCACGCAGACATCAGAACTTATGTCATGACATTTACACACAAAACACTGAGATGCTTGTTGGCATACGCAGGACATGCCGAGTGAATTTAATGGTGTTTGTGTGTGTGTGTGTGTGTGTGTGCGTGTGTGTGTGTTTACTTACTGCAGCCCAGTTCATCAGTCTGGTCTCCGCAGTCGTCGTAATCATCGCAGGCGTACTGTAGTGGAACGCAATGACCATTCCCACATTTATACTCATCAGGAGAGCAGGGACCATGAGTGGGGGTCACACCTGAAAGGCGTAGAGAGAATCATGGAGACTCATCAAAGAGAGTTCTACTGTACAGAGGCTTTTAGGGAGCATTGGGGGGGGGAGCAAATTTATGGAGTGCTAACAGCCCACAAATAAGATAAGGACATATATTATACTGCTTCATCATGTCCTATTAATGGACCCAGTTTAATATTTTTTCAGTGGGTTATTTGCTCATATCTCACACACCACACCACTGTATATCATCACCACCAAGATGGAAACTCATCATTTGTCTTATCTTTTGAAAATGTCAGCTCCTGTTTACACTGTGTGAACAAATATTGAATATGAGGGTGTTTCTGTTACAATAACAATATTTTATAAGAATATTTTTCACTGTAATGTTTAGAACCGTTTTCTCCAAAAATCAGTGGCGTTTATGTAGACGATATTGTAATCTTATCAAAAACAGTTCATTAGATCATTACCGAACCCAATCTTGACCACTGAGACATGAGTATTGGTTTAAAGTTATTCTGCACTAGTTTGACTCACAGTGCTCCTCCTTTTCGTCCGTTCCGTCCCCGCAGTCGTCCACGGAGTTGCAGAGCTCATGGCTGTAGATGCAGCGGTTATTGTCACAACGAAACCGGTACGGAGCTTCACACGAGATATCCACTGAAACGACAAGGCAAGTGTGTCACTTTCTTTTTATTGTTAAACCTCAACAGTCTACAGAGCTCTGTTAGGTCATTCACTCCAAAACACACTGGAGACCACTTTCAGGCCTTTTAATTAAATGTGTTGTGTAAAGGAGTGGCCTTTACATAAACAAGACATATGAGAGCTACATTATTATTATTACCCCATTAGAGAAATAAAAATAGTTTACATTACACGGCATTGTTATTCTTCTCAAAAACGCATATCCAGAATGGCTACAAATCCTGGAATAAAAATCATTCATTTATTTAGACACACTGATCAGACAGGTTCTATTACAGCAAAGATGTAGCTCCTCGTCTGATCCATCTCCGCAGTCATTATCTCCATCACATCTCCAGTGCTGCTGAACACACACGTGGTTCTTACACTCGAAGAGGAAGGGTGGACAGTATGTGCCGTTCGGGTACCGGGTGGCTGCAAAGGACATGGATGATACACACACACACACACACACACACACACAGACTTGAAAAACTGGATCGGGAAGTTAATAATACAGAGTGTATGCCACTTGATTCACATCAGAATTAACTGTTTTCAATGGGATATGCAGCCAAATGGGCCGTGTGGCTAAATAAGAAGGAAAGAAGGGAAAACTCACGACATGACATCTCATCAGTGAAGTCCAAGCAGTCTGCATTGCCATCACACTTGAAGCGTTCAGCGACACAGTGGCCACTATCGCACTGGAAATACCCAGGGTGGCAGGTCCGCAACTCTGCAACACAGTTACGGAAAGGAGCATTACACTCTAAACACTCTGCTGCTGCTACATCAAACACCACGATAAAAGCACAGTGTGCACCGCACTCTCCTACAGTTTGCCTTGTGTCCAAGAGGATATAACTACACAAAGTTCTCACTGGGATGGAAGGTTGGCAGCAGCTTTATCTGCCAGGAAGTCTGCAAGACTGTGGCCAAGCTGAGCACTTAGCATTCTCCTGGCAATGCTGTGGATAGACTTATTACTAAAGGAAAAGGATATGATTAGGAAACTATGGTACAGATCTATGCACAAGATTGAGTGCCCTGTTTTGGTCATTTTTGGTTATAACTCATAACTTATACCTTTATCCTGCACTTGCTGCTTATTGCACTTCTGGTTCGACCTAAACTGCATTCCGTTGCCTTGTACTCGTACATGTGTAATGACAATAAAGTTGAATCTAATCTAATCTAATCTAATTTTCTGAGAAAGTACAGAGAAGATACCTGAGTACATTTTAGTTCACATTTACTGTGTATTTGTTGAATTAACATAGAGTACTGGGGAGAAAAACAAAACACAGGGATTAAACCTAGTCCCGCAGTACGTGCGGCCGGGAGTAGATATTCCCTTCTGAGAGGAGAGGGTAGTCCAAGACTAGGATTAATCCCTGTCTGGGAAACTGACCACAACATGTGGCCTGTGCAAACATTTATATTTCCATTATATTCTTTTATGCTGAACTGAGCAAATAAATAGAAACTCTGCATTAAAATGAGCAGAAATGCCATGTTCCCCGTAGAGGATGTGTTCACTTAAAATAAAATGTAATTGAATTGTTCAAATATACTGCAAATACGAACACTCTGCGGTATTTCAATATAAATTCCTAAGAATATGACTGGAATGTACAATATTATTATTTGTATAATATACTGCCCAAAATGAGTCTGCCTCATGTCACCCCCTCCCCCGGGGTTAATGCATTAGCAACACTTTTTACACAGCACAACACAACCAGCTGTAAACGACCATTCAGAAGAGTCCATGCACGGCTCAATACAATCCACACATCAGTAATAATTTAGTAATTAATGATATGGCATGTAGAACCATTCAAAAACAGACAAAAGATGGTTCTAAACATTGGAACAGCTGAACAATTTGAGAAGAGGCTGCGGTGCCCCCCACTGGAAATGCTCGAGGCTCAGACAAAGAGATTCGGCTCACCACAGTCCCTTTCATCCGAGTTATCCTCACAGTCGTTGTCATGGTCACACACCCAGCGGTCAGGAATGCAGTGCAGGTTGTCACAGCGATACTCGCTCTCTGTGCATGCTCGAGGGCCTGCCGACACACAGGAGAGTGTCAATCACACACACACATGCGCACGCACACACACATGCAAACACTGCGACACACATCCTTTTCATTCTCTTTGCAGGCTTGAAGTAAACTGAACTCCTCATTAGTGGCAGATGGAGTGTAACCGTTTCAGTGCATGGTTTTAGTGCATGGTCAGCCGACATTCAGTGCTTTATTTCTTTCTCTCTCTCTCTTATGTTAATCACTCTGAATGTCTTATTTCTCTCTGCGTCTTAAAAGTGAGTCCATATTTCCCAATACCTTATTTTTATAATGATTGTTAAATTGAATCAGGATTTATTCTTGCTCCAAGCTTAAATCATGAGAGCTTAGAGTCTGATTTCATACTGATATGTCCAAGACATTCGTTCTGTGTTTTATAGTTACAAGGAATTTAACTTTTACATACAGAGTGATGGCAAATCACCATCAAGACCTGTTGCATTCGATCTATATACATGCTAATCCCTGACACTGATAAGAGATGCAAACAACTTCTGCTTTCCTTGGTTACAGGATTACAGGGTTATCTGATGAGACAAAGGTTGTTTCACAGCTCACTAAAGTTGTAGAGAGCCCCTCTGTTCTGAGGGCCATTTTTCGGAGGTGAGTTCATAGCCGAATTCATTAGAGGGAGTGAATTTGTGCAACACAGCAGCTCTAATGTGGGGAGGAAAGACAAGTGCTGAAAAAATCAGCCTCTTTCAGTGTACCATTCAGTGATTTAGTACAGGCACCCATCAGTGTTATCCCAACCTCAGCCCTCATCACTGCGCCAGCTCAGAAACAGAGGCATCAGAACTCGTGTTCCTATCCCTCCCTGTCTTCCTCTACTGAGCATTTCTACTCTTTTTCCTAATTGTTACAGTGTCTGTGTCAAACCTCCCCTCACTCCTCATTCCTCTTATTCTCACAGAGGAAAGTGTTTTGCTGACACATTCACACACAGAGCCGAAGACGCAGGTTTTAAATCTTTTCACAAATTCTCTTTCTGTAGAGGAACGGGCCACACAAAAGAAGGCCTTGGTGATTCCTGGGCAGTGAATACAGGTCCTGTCACACATCGTCCTGCAACTAAGGCTCATACGTCAGTGTACCATTACAGGCTTTTTGATGGAAATACCTTCAGTCCACTGACACTCGCCTATTCAGTTTTCCGTCCACAAATGAGCCTTTTTTTAGCAGCTGTTGCACGTTTTACTGATTCCCTTTCGGCATAATGAGGCTGGACAATATGCCAATAATCATCGTTATTGTGATGAATTATGTCACAATGTGCTTTTTGGAGCATTAGCACTAACAGTAACAAACAGCATGTTTCATTATAAACTGAGCATCGATATTCCTGTTCAGTTAGATTTGGTGCAACACAGCGAACGAAACACTGAATCAAAATAATCTGTACTCACAGCATTTCATCATTTTTTTAAATGTGTGGCCAAAATGCATACATGTGAAAGTTCATAGGCTTCAGCTGTTTCAACACTGCTACTTAAATTAAGCATCACACCAAAGATATTAAGTACAATTTATCACATAGCATTTACACGACACTGCCCTCTATATTCTCTTGTTTTTGGAGCATGGGCCATCAGTGAAAGTGATATTAAACAGCATGTTGTGTCACCTATCACCAACTGAATTGTTCAAGCAGCTTGGAGTTCTCCTTAATACGGTGTTTCACACAACAGTATAGCGGTTCTGGAACCCTTTATCACGTATCAACTGTTGTAACAGATCTGACAGCTCTCTCACAAAAAAGTCACACAAGTCTCTCATTCAAGAGGTCTAAAGTCCACATGTTCACGGGTAAACACACATCAATAATGTTCCATATGTGACATGAAATGGCATGTGAACACTTTCTTCACATGATAATGATGTCAGGTATAAAAGCTCAGGTGTGAAACTCATGCTTTTGCTGTGAGGATTCTAAGAAACTTCACACAGGCATAAACAAAACGAAATGTAATAACACAACCTACTCTGTGGGTATTATATCAAAACTGTGTTCTACACTTTCTCATTAGGATGAGTGTCATCAACACTCTATAAAACATGAGAAACCTCATAAATGCTGCTATGAAGGGATTTGATGGAACTGAGTATCCAGAACCATCTGTTCCAGTAAAGGCCAGACACCTGCAGCCTGTGCAGGACACTCACTGCAGCTGTGTTCATCTGATCCATCCCCACAGTCATTGTCTCCATCACATTTCCACCGCAGAGGGATGCACTGGTGGTTATCACAGCGGAAATCTCCTGAGGGGTCGCAGGTCAGTTCCTCTACAAACAAAACACAAAGGTCATGTTTTAACACTCACTTACACAGACATATGCACACACGCCCAGTCATCGCTTTATTTAGGTTCCTGTAGTGCTCCAAGGCGTACACACAAGCACGCATTGTGCACATAACAAATCTGAAGCATTCACATATAAATAAAAAATATGTAAAATAAATAAAGAAAGAATCTAAACTGTAAACATATCATCGATGTTGGAACAAAACATTGTTTTCCACATTTCAAAACATTGGATGTCCTTTCAACTGCGTCAAAATGTCATGAAAGGGTGGACCAATAAAAACGATGAAACATTATATTTTTCTAACAATTTTCTAACAATATTCTTCTGTAAAGGTCCCAGTTTCCCAACAATATACAGAGAAAGGTTGTGTGGCACCATAATAATCAATGTTATACAATTAGTTGCATTAAACGAATAACTGCAGTGGAAACAGCCAAGTCTCTCGTTTGTAAAGTTTTGTTAAGAGCTAATTTTACTGTTTCAGTCTGAACACAGACCTGATAAACAAGACATTCTTTAGCATCTAGTGGGATGATGTTTAATAAAGACATAATGATAACGGCAGCACTGGCTTTAGAAGGGAGAGACAGGTCTGGATTTAATTTCAGTCAGGATGAAAGTGGTGAAGGGAGCGCATCCCCTGGCAAAACTGACAATGACCAGTGAGTCAAAGCAGACAGAGAAAATGAAGAGAATATGAAGGGAAGGGAAGAGAAGGGAAGGGAAAAGGAGAGAAGAGGAGAGAAGAGAAGAGAAGAGAAGAGAAGACATACACAAACTCACAAACACAAAAACATGCACACACTAGAGACCACAGCGATGCCCCACCTAGCCCAAGTGGTGCATTCTTACACTCAGATTAGGGAGATCTCTCCTCTCTGTGCAGGATGGCACTAATGGAGAGGGGGGAGCTGATAAGACATGGGAGGACTGGGTCTGTGTGTGTGTGCGCGTCTGTAAGTGTGAGTGTGTGAGGGTCAGACCACAGGATGCAGAGCTCAGCCTGTACTGACAGCTTGCTTAAACGGACACATTCAGTGCACATACCTATACTCATGCATACTAATGTGCACATGAACTCATATTAACGTATGAAGCACATGACCAAAACAATACCCACATGCAAATCATGCTGTTGTATAGAAAAAATATGAGCTACAGTGGTGCCAGACACAGGCAAAAGCGTATACTATCCTAGAGAAACACACACACACACACACACACACCGCTCGTAAATCTGTGCTGTAGTCTGAGGCTAGCACAAAGGTTAAGGGGAGAGGTCAGAGTGGGCTCGTTCATCAGAGCCGGCCTCGGCTCCTCTCCTGCTAATGTACTCCGAGAGTGTGACGGGATGAATATCTCCTCATCACTTCATCACCACTTACACAAATAACAGCCCTTTCATATAATCCGGGTCAACAGTTGCTTTCCATGAAATTACTTTTCCGCCTTTCTCAGCCATATATCGGTGTTAAATCAGTGTAATCTAAACAGAAGAAGGCCACTTAAGGTAAGAATATAATACCTACACACTTCTTCTCTGCTAGCTGCATTCGGAAAGCTGACCTATCTGCAGGTAGTCGCAGAAAAGACACTCGAATTCTCTAAGATGTGACCACTGACTTCACTGCTGAAGCTTAAATGTACTGCGGACAGCTTCGTTTTCTTTCCTCCATAAACGCGTACAATAATTCTCCCACACCCATCTTTCACAGAGTGGGCTCAGATGCTCAGATGCTCCATTCTTTTATGTTTGACTGTAGCTTATGTTGTTACATCTAGACAACAGCATCTGCACATCTCTCATCTTTACCCACAATTCTATGCGACTTCAGCCACAAAGAAGAATTTTTAATGCTGCGACTGAAATACAGGAAGCTTCAGGTGAACCAGTATCAGGTTAAGCATCTTCATAATAAGCCTTAATGCCACCGATGTGAAATACTTGTGAAGTGTGTGTGTAATAGGTACGGATTTCATCAAGTGCTAATGTAAAAAATGTGTGTGTGTGTGTGTGCGTGTGTGTGCGCATGTGTGTGTGTGGTTGCTGGGTGCGGTGTGTTCTACTTACCACAGTTGTGTTCATCACTGTTATCCCTGCAGTCATTGTGTCCATTGCACACAGCCCACAGAGGAACACAGCGGTAGTTGGTCACACAGTCAAACTCCGTGTGGTTGTCACATCGGTATGCTGGACCCACTAAAAAATCAGCCACACACAGAAATTCACACACACAGAGCAACATCTGGGACACAATTTCATTTTCGTAATACTGCCTTTGTGGCTCTGAGTTAAAAATCTTTTTTTTGTGAGAAATATTAAATAAAACAAGCTTTAAACTCCAGAATACTTTGACTGTTAATTACTACTTACTACTATAAAGTAGATCACTATGTAACCACCACGGAAGTATGTTCTAAAAAAAGGATGGTGAGTTTGAACCCACTGTGGGTCCTTCCGCAGAGGCATTCTGGCCTACAACCAAACACAGTAAATAAAACCCCTTTCACTCACTGCACTCGTCCATGGGCTCGTCAGAGTTGTCTCCACAGTCGTCATCCACATCACATTTCCAGCTCTGCGGTACGCAGCGGCCGTTATTGCACTTGAACTGCCCGGGACGGCAGGTCCTGCTGGAGCAGTGTGAGGGTTCTTCGTCTGAGCCATCCCCACAGTCATTCTCTCCATCACACTGCCAAGCCTCTGGGACACACCGCTTATTACTGCACTGCCACTGGTGTGCCTCACACTGGTGGGTGGCTGAGAGCGGATGAAGAGCATTTGAAATCAGCAAGAATCTATGAGAACCACTGACAAGTGAAGTGAACAGCACTGATTCTCTCATTACAATGCCTGTTAAAAGGTGGAATACATTACGCAGCAAGTATTCCACAATTAAGCAATTTTCTCTGGGATCGATACAGTTTTCTGATTCTGACTGAAGTGAAGTAAGTTATTAAAGTTGATGAGCAAGAAAAATGGGCAAGTATAAGGATCTGAGGCCCAGACTGTGCTGGCTGGATGACTGGGTCGGGGCGTCTAGAAAGCAGCAGGACTTGTGGAGTAACTATCTACCAAAAGCGGTTCAGGACACAGAGTGAACCAGTGACAGGGTCATGTTCTGCTGGAAAATCTCGGTCCTGGTCTTCATCTGGATGCTACTTTGACATATAGCATCTACTTCAAAACTGTTGCATAGCAACACTATTCCCTAACAGCAATGGCCTGTTCCATCGGGATAATGAGCGCTGCCACACTGCAAAAACGCTTCAGGAATGGTGTGAGGAACAAGACAAAGCGTGTTGACTAGGCCTCCCTATACCCCAGACTTAAATCCGGGTGGAGTATTTATGGGATTTGCTGGACAACTAGTCTAATCTGTGGAGGCCCCACCTCACAGCTTACACGACTTAAAATATCTGCTGTTCATGTCTTGGTGCCAGATATCACAGCACCCTTCAGAGGACAGGTCAGAGCGGCCAGAGCGGGGCCTGGACAGTATTAGCCAGGGGGGTTCAACAGTTATGGCTGATTGGTGTGCATGTGTGTAATCTTTGGACTGGAAGTAATTAACGGGAAAAGTTTAGAAATCCCCATAATTTATTCTCAATGTACAGATGCATTAGGATTTTACACTGTAATGTCATTTTCCATTTACTGTGATCTAATTTTCTCCTATATTCTAAAATTTCAGCTGCAGTACAGATTTTATACAGTTTTTAGAATACAGTAAAACAGTATAAACAGGCGCTAAAGAATCCATTACTCTTAACCAAGACGGAAAAATCAAGTTCTCTCGTACCACAAAGCACAGTGTCCTCATCTGAGCCATCAGGACAGTCCTGGTTCGAGTTACACAGGAAATGTGGGCTAGTGCAATTCCCATCATTACACTGGAACTGGCCAAGCCTGCAGTTGCGAAGGGGGCATGTGGAGGGCTCATCAGAGCCATCCCTGCAGTCATGCTGACCATCGCATTTCCACCAGATAGGGATGCAGCTACATAGATAATGGACAAAAGAAGGAACAGTTATGAAATAACTCTCAAGCATATTACCTCATTAACATTCAATATTTAAATTTCACAGAGGAAATCAAGGCCAGACAAAAGCAGGGTGCTCACCGTTCATTATCAGCACATCTGTACTGTGTGCTAGAACACATTGGTAAACAGCGGGCCACTCCCCCGATCTGCACAGTTAGGAAGTGATCAGGACATTCACAGGTGTAGCCCCGCCCACCAGCTTTCAGCAGACACAGGTGAGAGCAGCCTCCATTGTTTAGTCCACATGGATTGGTTACTGTGTGTAGAGAAATACAACTGTTACAACAACTTACTGCCGAGCTGAAGGTAATAAAATATTTTTCTAAAGGAAGCACAGCTTTAACTTGAAGAACATTTTGACGAAAGAACAGTTGGTTTTCTGTAAATGAGATGTGAGTTTGAAGAAGCTATTTAACATTTACACATAGTGTACATTTTTTAGGAAAACTTTACATTAGGTTCCTTAAGTTTAAGACGTTTGTGCATATGCACCTCAGATCTATCAAGATGTTCTTTAAGGAAGCAAAAGTGGTTCTTCAGTGGCATCCCTCCAAAAAAACGATTTGGCACCTTCATTTTTATGAGTGCAGAGAAACAGGGGTTTGTCTGTCTGCTACAACAGAGATACACCGCCTCTCAAAAAGAAGAGCATATCTAAAGACTTCAGCGATCTGTCTTGGCAAAATAGAGTATTGATAAAAGGGATTGTCTTTCCTGTCTGGCTGAATGAGGGAGAAGAGAAAACACTCCCTGCATTGTCTCCTTCTGTGTAAATATTGGCACACACTCTAAAATGCTTTAAGTAGAAGTTTAACAGGAGAGATAATGATCAGAGATAATAGGTATAATAGCTCCAAGAGGATGCAAGCAAGTAGGGGGTCTTGTGATTACACCCAGCTTGAGTTACTCTGTCCTGGGTTTACCTATGGGCTGGCGGTAGGGGTGACACACGTGGATGTCGAAGGGTCTGTGGGTGGTGTTGACAAGCGCTTGGCGCCCGGAGCCGTTGTACTTATTGCCTTTCTCCACTGTGCGGGTGTTCCAGTCGGTCCAGTACACAGCGTCCTCAAACACAGTTATGGCAAACGGATGAGGGAGCACACCATCATACACAGTGTGGCGGTGATGGCCATCTAGGTCTGAGTACCTGAGGAAAACACATTGGATTTGAATGACAGGCTTTATGAAGTACTTTCTAAGAAACAGGGCTCATTACCCCTTATCAGCTGATAATACAGGTGATGATAAAACTGTGGCAAAGTTTGACATTATTTCTGCATTAATATATAGTTCACAGGTCATTCTATGATACACACAGTGTCATACACTGATGTTCATAAGTAAAAGAGATTATTACTGTGGTTTGGTTTTGACTGTTATATGAACAATCTCACAAAAATAAATCATTTTTTTTACTGTTCGTTCGTAAATTGCTCACATTAAAATACCAGAACAATAATGTAAGTTTATACTCATCACTTGATTCCAAATGATCATGTATCATATTTTGAAGTGAAATGTTGGTACCACAATTCACTCAAGAGTAGAGAAACAAAAAATGCGTGACAAAATTAGATAAAGCCCGCCCAATCAGCCAGTTCTCTTACTCAATGTAGTTGAGATGAGCATCAGACCAGTAGAGCATGTCATTGGTGTAGTCAATGGTTAACCCATTTGGCCACTCAATCTTAGTGGTGATAATGGCAGACTTGTTGTTGCCATCCATCCCAACACGGCCTATGAAAGCTTTGTCTCCCCAGTCCGTCCAGTATACATATCTAAAAAGAAGACACAGCATTGTTACAAAATCTAATTCACTCGTTCTGAAATTTAAAAAAAGCACTTCAATGTCCCATTTAGGGAATGAACGAATATCGGTAGCGTACCCAAACTTTGGATGCAACACAATGGCTCTTGGATTCTCAAAGCAGTAGGTGTTGTTTGCATCGACACAGTGCTCGGCCAATTTCCTAACAAAGCGCCCATCCAGCTCAGACACTTTTATGCAGTCCAGAAAGCTGTCGGCCCAGTAGAGCTTCCGGCCTACCCAGTCAACGGCCAGGCCTTCACCATGCAGGACTCCATTCACCACTGCCTCTCTGCCTGTCCCATTAAAGAACATCCTCTCCACGACCCGGCGGCTCACATCAATCCAGTACAGCCGCTTGTCCACACGGTCGAAGTCTAGCGCCACTACGCTGGTCAGGCCCTGCAGGATGAGTGAGTAGGCCTCTCCGTCAGTGGACAGGTTGCGCAGGTAGTAGCGATTGCTGAAGATCAGGTAGGGGCTGATGTTGCTGTTCTGCCGACAGCTACGACCGTCTGGCTCTCGCAGGAAACCTGGGGCGCACTTACACACATACGAGCCCACTGTGTTCTCACAGACCTGACTGCACACGCTAGGGGTGTCCCAACACTCATTCACATCGTCGCACGTCCTGTTGTCTGACATGAGGCGGTAACCAGGACGACAGGTGCAGATGAAGCTAGTTGGAGTGTCTGTGCACTCATGATCACAGTGGTGCATC
The DNA here is from genome assembly GCA_037974605.1 of Nannopetersius ansorgii. Classification (NCBI taxonomy): domain Eukaryota; kingdom Metazoa; phylum Chordata; class Actinopteri; order Characiformes; family Alestidae; genus Nannopetersius; species Nannopetersius ansorgii. The sequence goes on from JBBPDE010000002.1 coordinate 18,947,427, forward strand.
GAGGGGTCAGTGCATTCATTGATGCCTGAGGATAGAGGCAAGGGATAACATTCATTTAACAGCAATTCCATCCAATAAGAACAGACCAGACACTACGCAGCTTTAGCAACATGAGATTCAAAATGCATTGCAGCAGTAATGTGTGATCCATGGCAAAATCTGCATTGGTTCTGAAAGGCTATAATCAATAATTACAATCATACCATTTTTGGGCCACAATATACTTTTTTGATTATTTTCAAAGTTTCTTCAGTCATGCCCTGTGTATTCAGTATCTTAAAAAACAATCAGGAACAAATAATCACATTGATTCCTGGTGGAATGTGAGGTTTCATGATGCAGGATTTCCTAAGGAGCTACTGATATGAGGTCAAAGAATTACAATTCTAATCCTTAATGTACTTGCCAAAGAGGACATCCATTACAGAAAAAGAATCAGTCTACAGTGTGCAGACCAGTTAGCCAAAAGAAAAGGATTATCCTTTTAATTCCCTGACTTAAGATTAGGCCAGTGGCTTCTAACACTGGTCCTGGAGCCACTACTCTGTACATTTGAGCGTTTTGCTGCTCTAACGGGGCCCAATTCAGGAATTAGCTGATTAGATGAATCTGAGTGTGATAGAACAATTTTAAAATCAAACTTAATCTAAACTTAATCTAAACTTAATCTAATCTAATCTAAACCGTGTGACACTGTAATGCTCACCACAGCCTTTCTCATCGCTGTTGTCACTGCAGTCATCACTGTGGTCACAGACCCGGCTGGCTGGCACACAGTTTCCATTCTCACACCTGTAGTTGTCAGGAGGGCAGGTAGGAGCTGGAGTCCGGCACAGGTGGTCCAGCTCGTCCGACTCATCGCCACAGTCATTATCACCATCGCACATGAAGTCTTGAGAGATACAGCGACCATTCTGACACGTGAACTGGTGCTGCTGACAGGCCTGGTATGTGCAGCCCTGCTCATCACTGCTGTCCCCACAGTCATTCCGTCTGTCACACCTAACAGAACAGGTGCAGTACAGTTTCTCTGTGCTTCTAAATCTCACTGAAGAGACCAAAGTAGTAAAGTAATATTAAAATAATATTAAATTGATAAATATTCTAGGCATATTCTGTTGGCATTCTCTTAGGCAGGTCCAACGAGGAGCCACCTGAAATGGTCTTCCATTCTTGATCTACATCCTGAACAACTGGAAGCTGCAGAAGCCTTTATGTAATTAAAATGTTCTTAAGCTACTGAAGGAATAATCCGTTCAGATGTAGTATATTTTTGGTATTTACAAAAGTGCAATGTTCATACGTGTTCACGACACATACAAAAGCCTTTCATTATATAAACAGTAAGTAATTATTTATTTTTAGTTCATCATCCTGTATCCTGTATGAAGTCAGGGTTAGGGTTAGGGTTATGGTTAGGGTATACTGACCTGTAGGAGCTGCGGATACAGAGACCGTTGCTGCAGGGAAACTCGTTGGCGGAGCAAGATCTGCGTGTGCAGTTCTGGTGCTCATCATATGCATCTGAGCAGTCGGCATCTCCATCACACACCCAGTCCTGGGGGATACACTTTCGCTGAGGAGGGCGGTTATTCACACAGGTGAACTCCAGGCCAGAGCAAGTCCGGTTAGCTGGGCATAAGAAACAAATAGACACCGTTCCATATAAAACAGGTCTCTCTGTACAAACAAAACACATTTTGAATCATACTTGTGAAATAAACACAGATTCTCTGTATTATAAGATTCTCACGTATATAAACCCGAGGGCAGGCAGGTATCTCTGGAGTACACAAAAGTGTATCACAATGCAGCCAACCATTAAGAGCTTGATATTATAAAACATTACTTTTCTCCATTATTTACCATTTTAAACTATGACACAATGTAGCTTCACTTTGGTCTTATGTGAATAAAATTGGCCGTGTCCCAAATGAGTGAACTTTGTTTCCAAATTCTTTTGGTTCCTCTGCTCTGGGGTTCGTATTGAGCAGACACACTGGACAGAGACCACATGGCAGTAGTGTTCCAGAGAGTGCCAGCCAGCAAACACAGCCACAAAGCAGCGAGTGAGGCAGGAGAAATCAGGAATGCAACTTCCTTACACTGAGGGTCCAGACTACAGCCACGAGCCAGAGAGGCCCTACTATGCATTTACTTATTTGAGAAGAAGAGAAGAGGAGAGGAGAGGAGAGGAGAGGAGAGGAGAGGAGAGGAGAGGAAAGGAGAGGAGAGGAGAAGAGAGGAGAGGAGAAGA
>JBBPDE010000002.1:18967898-18985649 GCA_037974605.1 Nannopetersius ansorgii
TTACAAATAAAATATTGACATTTGCCATCTCCACATCATTGCATTCAGTTTTTATTCACAATTTGTTTAGTGTCCCAGCTTTTTTGGAATTCGGTTTGTAATAAACAATCTAAATCTTATATACAAGATGAACTGTCACATGCTTACAGGGTGTTCAACCCAGTAGATCATCTGTTCAGCATCATCGAAGTCCACATCGTATCCATTCTGCAGCCCAGCAACAGGCACCATGGCATCACTGCTCTTATCTTCTGGGTTGAGGGATATACCATAAATGATGCTGTCCCTGACAACCACCAGGAAGGGATCATCCACTGCAAGACAATATTATGCCCAGATCACGTCATACAGCAGGTCTGTCACGCATTTATCAAGTGCGGTGAAATGGGAATTAATACACAATGACATATTGATGGTTTTATGAGCTGACTATAAAATTTCATAAAGCTGGTCGGCGTTCCAGAGGTTTTTTAAAGTTCTCTACAGCGAGAATGTTCTGCTGCGTTATCAGAGCCGGAGATCACTGGGCACTCGCTAATTCTCTTTTTGGGATAATCATTCATCTCTTAGGGGAAACTGTGCCTAGCATTGCTGACAAAAGCTGAAACCGGAGAGCGGTTGGACGGTTGCCCTAAAGAGGACCCTCTGGATTTAAGATTAAAGCTCTCCTGTCCGTGCTCAACCATAACCATAAGCTGAGCTAAGAGCTTTCATGATCGTAAATATTTGCCCTCAGAGAAGGAGAGATTATGGAGTAAATTGAAAATGGGATGCTGTTGACAAGATTGTCTTCTCCTGAAACCCAGTACATATCCTATGACAAGGAGCAATACTTCATTCAGTCAGTGAGAAGGAGATTAACTGAAGTCAGGCCAAAGTGAAAGACACAGCACTATTCTTATAGAGAAAAAAATTCTATTCTTACACATAAAAAACATAATACAAAAAGAGAACTAATATTCAGTAACACTTAGCATTTATAGAGCCTTAAAAACACTGCTGTACATTACAATGTTACTGTAAAAATTAATCCATGACATAAGTAATTTTGAAAAAAATGAAAATAATATTTTTTTGAGGCATGTCATACCTCTGGCACAAGTAAACTGGTCAGCTGCCAGAGTCCAGCCAGCAGGACAGGCGCAGGAGTAAAACCTGGGGCCAACTGCAGACAGAAGGCAGATGTGGGTGCAGGGGCTCGCCGCACACGGGTTGTCACCTTCACAAGAAGAAAATGGAATCAAATCCAACGAGAAAAATGTAAAAAGTATAAAACATATGTGATTATGACAAACCTCTCTTTAACAGTAACTGAATAAGTTACACATCAAATATAAACTGTGATTGGACATTATCCAGAACAAAGCCCCGCCCCTCTTAAAACCCAATAGCCCCATAACCAGGGCTTTCTGCTCGTGTAGTACATCAGCGATGCTCTGGGAGGAGGAAGAGCTGCTGAAAATGCTGAGCTGTACCTGATGGCTGTCTGGCTGGATGCATTGCCACCAGACCCATGGGCTGGGGCAGGTTATACAGCATCACCGTCTGGTTCTCTCCGTGCCACTTGTTGGCCCGGATCACACGGTTAACATATCTGTCGGTCCAATAGACAAAATCCTCAAAAATGGTAATTGCGTGGGGGTGTTGCAGTACCTTTTTATTGAAAGACAAGAGGCGAATTTTATTGACATGGGTTAAGGGCATAAATAACTGCACATGAGTCAGTAATGCAGGACAACGTCTCACCAGGTCACTGGCCAGAACCTGCCTCCTGTTGTTTCCGCTGTAATCACAGAAGTCAATGAAGTCCAGGTAAGCATCAGCAAAGTAGAGCAGACTGTTGGGATAGTCTATGGTCAGACCGTTGGGCCAGTAGAGCTTGTTGCTGATGATGGTGGTCCTTAGTTTGCCATCCATGCTGGCTCTCTCAATGCGAGGGTTTCGTCCCCAGTCCGTCCAAAACATGAGGTGAACACTGAAACCCAGACAAAACAAGAGAATAGTTTTCACTCATTCTTCCTAAACGACACGGTCCCAGAATTTTGGCAAACTACATGAACAATGTTACCACTCATAATTCTACTGTATACTCGTTTTTCTTTTTGCATGAAGCATGAAGACTAAATGTTTGTATTTCTATGTGGTGTGCAACTGCTACCACTCGTCATCGGACCAGGCAAATGCCTTATGTCCAATTGTTGTGTGAACTGTTGCTTTTGTTATTTTGATAATGTTATTGTTCAGCGACCTTGAGCTTGGGAAAGGCGCTATACAAATTAAACGTATTATTATTATTATTATTATTATTATTATTATTATTATTATTATTACATCACACACACTTTTCACACACTGTTCACTGAAGTTTTTTTGCTCCATGCATAGTGTTGAACACGCTGCACTAAACATAGCCTGGACTGTAATGTTACAGTTCATCTTAACAAAGCAGGCTGCCGCTATGCTTTCATTCAGCTCAAAAATGATACCTATCCTGTCCTAAAGGAGTGACCACTCATGCAAAATAAAAAAAACTAGAAACTAATAACATTTTCTACATTTCGGTATTTTAAGAAAAATAAGTTACAGGTTCTAATTTGGTTAAATAGCATTTTTGACATAATTCTCTGAAGTCCCAACTGTAGTTATGAAAGGACATGTTTCTAAGAGGAGGGTGGAACGGTCGATTCTGTATAATTCCATGTAATTCCATCCTTTGTGTTACTAACTCTGTAGGTTTGTAGGTTTGAGGAGTGTGTCTGAATCATTGCGCTCACCCGTTCCTGGGATCCAGCACCAGGCCCCGCGGGTTTGAGATATTCTGACTAACCAGCACTGTTCTATGGGAACCATCCAGTTTGGCCACCTCCACGGTCTCCAGAACGTAGTCTGTCCAGTACAAGTTTCTACCCACCCAGTCAACCGTGAGGCTCTCAGTGACTGTCACACCACTGTCAAAAATCTGCAAGTGTAAAGAGAGGTAGTCAAGTCTTTAATATAAGGTAGGAAATGCTAAAAAAAAAAGCATTTCTTTTTGTAGTAAAGTGCACACATTGTTGCATTTATAAATGGCTTTTCACAATGAGGTTATACTCGCTGTTGGTTATTTAAGAAAAAGGTTATCAGACTGATTCTCTGATGGTCCACTAATTTCAAACAGCAATATGGACCATGTGGGGCTTGCCTTGCTGAGTCACAGCTTTAAAATGATTTTTTACACCAAAAATGATTGCTATTATCACACAATACGTCATTTCTTTGATCCTCTATAGAACCCTTTTTGAGTTTAGAATGTACAGGATTCTGAAAGCAAAGGCGTGTGTTTATAACGGTGTCCATTTTGTTGTCAATAACAGTTTTTTAAGTCACTTTCACTGAAGCTCTGTGTCATTACCACGGTTCTGTCACTGCCATTCTTATGTGCACTCCATATTCTGTCCTGGGTGGTGTCAGACCAGTACACACGGTCCGTCACTGAGTCAAAATCCACCGCCACGACGTTACGGCCATCTCGGACAAGGGCGCGGACCACATTAGGCTGAGAGACTATGTCATCAGATATGATCTGATTACGACTGGCCACCAGAAGAACTACTTCTCGAGATCCTGTGAAAATAAACATCAGAATGTTCCAGATATCAGACTAATAGTTACAAACTACTAAAGACAATGAATGAAGTCTCTGGACATCCCCGCAGAAGCACAAAAAGGAGCACTGTGTTCGGAAGAAAAGAAGGCGTATCAAATGACAGCATTTTTCAGCAGGTTATCTCTGCAGTGGATGGGTCCATGTCAGGAGTGCGGCTCATAAACAAGCCTTTGTCTGGTTATTAAGACCTAATTACCCCATGCGAAAGTTTGTGACTGACATATATGTTATTTGTCTTATCTGTGGTAATCCGACCAGAGGGCAGAGAGAAGGAGGCACCAGCAGGAAGACAGCAGCTCCTCTCACATGACTCCACTTGGCCTATTCTTATCCTATCATCATCACACAGCTATGAGCATGTCTATCTGATTTCAGCTGCAGACATTTCATCCCAAGGAAATGGGAAAACTCTGGATGGGTGCAGATGTTTCGTTCTACGGTTTTAGTATATAGTACAACATTCCTCTCTTTCCTTCTTTTATTTTCATACTGTATCAGGATGTGGGGTAATGCTTATGTCTTACACAAAACTTCCTAACCATAATCAAAACTAGTTCAACTTTTCTCTGCAACAGTATGTTGATATAACTGTATACTGTATACTGTTGTATACTGAAAATTAAATACTGAAAACTATAAACAAATACAAATCCATTAATATAATGTTCCCATTACGGATAATTACACTATAATGCTTAATGCCATGCCCCTAAATTAGCATGCGGTAAATGATGCTGTTATAGTACTGAACAAACTGGTGACATCTTCTGTGTGTTAGCAGAGTGCAAAAGGGCGTTACTCCAATACTTCAGCAACCAAAAACACTGTGTTTACTCTTTAACAATTAAACATGTAACTTTTGTAAAAAAAAAGTTGTCCCTCTGGCTTTGCTACAAAGACATGACATTTTTGTTGCTAAATTTGCACAAAAACCACACACACACACACACACACACACACACACACACACACACACACACACCTGAGGCCTTGCAGGTCCGTCCATCTGTCTCGAGTGTATATCCTTCCTGGCAGTGGCAGCGGAAAGAGCCTCTCTCATTAAAACAGTGCTGGCTGCACAGTCCAGGTGGATCACACTCGTTTATATCTTCACACGTCTTTGAGTCATTGCTCAGCTGATAGCCCATCGGACACGTGCACTGAGCCCCAAACGGACCCTGAATACATCCATGAGTGCAACCTGCATTGTTGTCTGAACAACTCTCTTGGTCTGAAGGAAAGGAAGAAAAGAAAATTAAAAGGTATTAAAAGTGCGGACTGCACTGTCAGCTTTACCTGCTGCAGATCTGGAACACGCATAACGCTGACATCTCTGTAACGCTCTAGCTTCTCCAACACAGCTATGTAAACTACCCAGCATTAAGATCCTACAGTATTTGATACTACATATTAGACACTGCACTACTCACTTTTTCACTCTATTCTACAAACGATTGCAGATTTAATGACATTCTGTCTAGAGCTGGACAGTTAGTGAGCATGGTAAGGCAGACACTGGGGTAAATCAGTGCTACATGCAGAGGACTGTGGATGATTGAGGAAATGGCCTACCTGGCAAAGGCTCATCTGAGAACAGTGAGGGGAGCATGGAAAAGGGAAATCACAGATCACTTTAAAGTTAATTGCTAGATCAGAGCGGCACATGCATGATTTGAAACATGAGATTTCTCATATTGAAGTCTTAATTCAATAACACATAATACACAGCACAGGCAAGAACAGCAGAATGACAACACAAACATTCATTTCAACTTCATTTTGAAGAAAACACTAGACATACAAATGCACATTCCATTGAAAAGAACCTTTTAATAATAATGCCCTCGCTTCAAATATTAAGATTTAATAAAACAGATCATGTGTTTCTAAAATCCTGGTAAAGCAACTGCAGCCCAACATTGCAGATTAATGAAAACACCTGAAACTGTTTATAAAAACTGTAGGACATAAAGAAAGTAGTAAATAATGAAGTGGCCCATATAAATGAGTCTAGGGCTGCACATAAGATCTACTGTTGCCCCTAATCTGTAACTAAAGCACTGGGTAAGCTGGACTTGAGACAATCTCTCCTGAAAGTTCAGAGAACAGAGAAGTTATCACTTACTGCAAAGTGGCGACTCATCTGCTCCATTCGGGCAGTCGGGTGTATTATCACACACTCTGCTGAGATTGACACACACACTGTGGCCGGGGCACTGCCACTGCCAGCTGGGGCAGCGGAATGGGGGTGTGGGACAGTCGCGCTCATCGCTGCCATCCCGACAGTCATTGTCACCATCGCATAGCCAGCTGGTGAACACACAGTTGCCGTTATCACAGCGGAATAGCGAGGTGGGGCAGGTCCGTGGGGGGCAGGCGTGGTGCTCATCTGAACCATCTGTGCAGTCAGGGTGGCCATCACACTCCCATGCAGCCGGTATACAGCTGCCATCTGACTGGCATTGGAACTCGCTCTCATGGTGGCACATGCCTGGTGGTCTAGTGGCTGAATGGTCAAAGGTTATATTAGAGTAAGTTAAAGGCAGTTACTTTACTGTTCTTCAGGCTAAATTACAATATTTTACAGTTTTATCCAATTACTGTTGGTCTGAAATGAAAAAAAATGACACTCACGACATCCAGATTCATCGGAGCGATCATTGCAGTCAAAAACCCCATCACAGCGGTAGTAGGAGTTGACACACTGATGTCCATTAGCACATTTAAACTCATAGCCAGTGCAGTTGTAAACTGCAGAACATTCACAGACACCAGAAAGAAAGACAAAACAATTTATAATAAACTCCAGTAATCTGTGAGCTGCACTAAACTGATTCATGAAGGATTTGTGCATAATCTGGAGTATGCAGAGACATGCTTATGTTTTTGATTTAGTTACATTTAATTCATGAATGTAAGCTGTTTCGGAGTGACACTTAACGTCTGGCCAGAGACAACAGATGGACAGTAGACCACTCTGGCACATTTACAGTTCTAGCGGACAGATGACACAAATTTGGTACAAATTTGGCAGAAAACTGGAAAGAGTTCAGTAAAAGCATTCAGCAGCAGAATGACTCTTACCACAGCCCTGCTCGTCTGCCCCGTCTACACAGTCTCTGTCTCCATCACACACATAGGCTGGGTCAATACAGCGGTGGTCAGGACACTGGAACTGACCTGGGTGGCATGTCCCTATAGAATCTACCAAACAAAAACAAAGCGATTAGGAAGACAGACGTCATTAAAGTCATTAGACATCGCAGAATTCTCAGGAGTCTCTTACCGCAGTTAGTTTCATCGGAGCCATCGCCGCAGTCGTTATCTGTGTCGCAGAGCCACGTGCGTGGGATGCAGCGGTGGTTGGCACAGCTGAACTGGTCAGCCTGGCACGTGCCAGGGGTCTGTGTAGGACATTCTCTCTCATCACTGCCATCAAAACAGTCGTTGTGGCCATCGCAGCGCCAGTTCCTGGGCACACAGTGCTGATTGGCACAGGTGAAGGCTGTGGAGGAGCAGGTGTTGTCTGAATGAGAGGAGAAAGAGATATTGTTAACTCATAAGCAAAAAAAAGCAAAACAGAAAAGTACTGAAAATCTGAACTTTAATAAGGTATTAAAAATGTGAAAAAAATGTAAAGGACATTTTGTGTCAAAATTCAATTCATACATTTTTTGTGCCACAATCTTCCCTTTAGAGCCATCAACTCGAAGGACTCCACATACTTCAGTCAAATATTCAGTCCTGCTAAATAAGGCTCTAGAAATCCAAATACTTCTCTGAACATGTGCCAGCTTACTCAGAAACATGCATCAATAAAGTATACTACTGTAGTGATAAAAACCTGCACATCCTAGCACCATTTACTATAGCAGATATGAATGCTTTTCTCTGTGGGCAGGTTTTAAATTCCCAAAGGTTCTTAATATATCTCCGGGTGGGAGTTAGGTACATTAATGCTAGAGAGGCGTTCTCCTGAGCTCAGTTTTTACTGAAAAGTTGTAAAATAAAGAGTAAATATATCTTACTGTTAGCTCCACAGTGGGCCTCATCACTGTTGTCATGGCAGTCATCCACACCGTCACACTGATAGCTCTGAGGAACACATCTTCCGTTAGAGCAGGAGAAGGAGTTGGAGCCGCACTGCAGCGTAGGGGGCTCATTGGAAGGATCATCGAGGCATGTCTGCTGATTGGGGGCCAGCTTCATTCCATATGGGCAGCCACACACACGCTGGGAATAAGGTGCAGGGAAACAAAAGTGACTGCAGTCTCCATTAGGGTTCGATGGTCTATTACAGAAGTTAGAACCTAGCAGAGCGAAAAAATAGGGATTTGGTTAAAACCTCACAAAACTCAAAAAATGGCAGTTTAGCATGTCTATACATATACAGTAATCCCCCAGTATTACGCGGATCAGGAGTCACTGATTCATTTACACACAGATTTTTTCCCCACAATAACGCTGAAACTGCAAATATCCTCCGCCTTTTTTGTGGCAATAAATATAGTTTTTTCTGGATGTTTTTACACAAGAGTACCCATTCACCGCACCGTGATGTCCCAATACTTTTGTCCCGTAACCTGCATATCTCAGCAGGGAAAGCACTCAAGACACAGTCTCCACAGTTCAGTAGATCTCAGGGAGACCTTCCCAACGAGCCGAGCGGACAGTATCTCGGTTTCAGATCTCGGCAGGGAATTTATATTCCAATACGGGTTTACCATTACATTTCCTTTAAGGCTTATGCGTGAAACTGAGTTTAACCTTAAAGTGTTCTGGGAGCATATTTAGGCATTTTAGGCATTTGTTTAACCAAAACACAACAACGAGTTTTTCGCTACACACTCTTGGAACGCTCATCCATTTCGCACAATAAACTTCTGAAACAGAAATCCGAACTAAATTTAAGATATTTGGGGAAAGACTGGATGTACTGAGCTTTGGATGCACTAAAGCGAAGAGGGAAAGATTAAGAGAAAAAGACAGAATGGGCGAAGACGAGTGGACAGATGAAAGCACCTCTCACCGGTTTGCGAGTCAGCGTTGAAAGATTTGACATGCATAATGTGGCTGATCCCTCGCCGGATAACCACCATCTCTCCGCCGTCCGTTTTGCGAACACGGACAATCCCCCCTAGACGCCAGTCAGTGAAGTATGCGTAACCTGCGACAGACACATATACTTATCACAGAGGCTGGGTCAGTGACTGTCTATGATCTCTGACCTCAGATTCTCTACCAGCTGAGGTCAAAGAAACCCGAATACTTCCATCAGCAGCATTAATCAGGGAACAATATTATAGAGACAGAAATCATGAGTAGGTTCTCTAAAAACTCATCTCAGGCAACTGCTGTGACATTAAAATTTAACTGTCCACAATAATAATAATAATAATAATAATAATAATAATAATAATAATAATAATAATAATAATAACTGTAAAAATCCTAAAGTGCTGCTATTACATAAAAGGGTGTAAATGATTAAGAAAACTGTGACCCACCTCCAAAAATAGTAAGTCCGAACGGATGGGATATCTGAGTGATCCGATCCAATGACAATCTGTTTTGGCCATCAAAGGTACTGTGCTCGATCTTATCGAAGAAGGCATCCACCCAATACAAACGCATGGAACTGGGAGAAACGGCAAGGGGAGAGGAAGCATTAACATGGCGTTCTGATCAACAGAATTATGATGGTGTCTAAATCACATCAGCAGGCCATGTGATGAAAATGTAAGGCTTAATAAAAGGCTGCTTTTATGAATGAACTACCTGCAGATTTTTTGCTATTCGGTATAATCAACACGCCTGGAGTTTGCAGATCATGAGAGGAGTTGGAATGTGCTCACCTCCAGTCGATGGCTAGGCCATTAGGCCATCCAAGAGTGGTGTTTACAATTGACTGAGCATGTGACCCGTCGCACCAGGATCGCATAATCTTTGCTGGACGGTACCAGTCGGTCCAGAAAAGGAAGCTGCGGAGCACACGTACACACAGGCAGATATAAACATATATAGGAATAAAAACATGATCACATTCTGTTCCATCCTTTTACAACCCCCACACCTAAGAACCGCCTCCCGCCAGCGATGCTTCAAGACTGTCTGCCAGGTTTTGATTAATAAACAAAAAAGTATCGACAGTTTATTCAAGAACTCTGTAGGGTTTTCTTTCTTAAGCCAAGTTCTTAGCAGGCACTACAATACCAGCCTTCATGCAGCACTAATCTAGCCTCTTGGGCCCAGAGGCCTTATGACTTTGAAGCTATTGGAAATGTCCCACTGGCAGTGCATAAAGAGTCCCTTTATCTGCTCTGGGTTCAAAGTAGGAACAATCTATGAATGGGTGGGCACCTCCTGCATTATGGTAGGTGTGACTGGATACAAGTGCCCAGATTGCTCAGGCTTTTTCATGGTCTTAGGGAAACAGAGAGCTGGGGTGAAAGCGAGGCCCCCTGGCGTTGTTCCTGGCTCGGACCTGCTCCCTGATTTGTGTTTTCAGTTGACATTTGAACATGGCTGTGATTTCTCACCCAAGATCACAGCCTATCTTTTCTCTTGAGATACCTGAGGTTGTATGATCTGCTTTGAAGTTTAAAATATCAAATTCCATAAATGCAATACGAGACTAAACCTGTTGAGTACTGCAGTGTCTTCAGTAACGAAGAAGTTTCTTATTTTGTTTATAAAATAATACTAGCAAGCAGAGTGTCCACTTACACCAGCCAGCTAAACTTTTTTACCACTTAAAATCCCTGGCTTATATCAGGCCTATTGCTCAGTAACTGTAAACCAGCTCATTTATTTGCGTGTTACAGAAGTGTACAATAAAAATATGGACCTGGCAGGGCCTGGCCGTTTAGGGTTTAACTCACCCAACCATTGGATGCACAACTATTGATCTGGGGTTGTTCAGGTTGCGTACAATAGCTCTTCTGGACTTATCCTCCACTTTCATGACTGATATGCTCCTGTAGCGTGGATCAGTCCAGTACAGATTCTTTGAAATCCAGTCATAAGCCAGATCCTCCACACCTTCTACCCGATTGGCTGTGAGTATCTCTCTCTCTGGCAAGATCAAAAAGGACATGGAAAGTAAAGTTTATGCGACTGGAACATGGTCTGTCTCAGTCTGGCTTTACTCTCCTCTCCCTGACCACGCACCAGAGTCAGTAGACTCTCCAAAACCGTGTTCCAGCTTTGCAGCATCTAATGCTGTTTCTTTGGTAATGCAGGCAAAATAATACTGTAGAAATAACCAGAAATGAAAATGTGTTCCTGACTAAAATTAGCCAGCAATGATTGTCAACCTTGGGTAAAGGTTTCTGGAAATCTCTCTGGAAATAGAATGGAAGATCTATGAGCCAAAACCATTTCAATATGCATTTCCATTCTGTGTTCAGCAGTCATTACCAGCTATCTCACCTGTCCCATCCACTCTCTGTTTGTAGATCATGTCCTTAGCAGTGTCGGAGAAAAAGATAGAATTATCCTCTGCACTAAAGTCCACTCCAACAAAGTATGATGGCGTCCCAGTGACAGGCAGGATGACGTCTTCCTGAGAGGAGAGGTTAAAGGGGATTCCTCTAACTGCCAGCGGACTGGAGAAGAGCAGGAACTGCCTCACAGCTGCAAGACGAGGCACAGGTCAGTGCATAATAATATGAAATGCCTTCAGTCACCTCACATAAGAGAATCCCAAAGAAAATCCCTGGGAAGTAACTGGAAATGACTTATTACTGCTGCACAATACGAGCAAAAGTTTGTTGTTTACTTTATTAAGCGAGAAAATATTACACGTATTGAGAAACGGAATGAAAGTTCCACTTTCAACACACAGAGAGCGTAACAGAGTCGACAGACAGCTCTCAGTCTTACCCACACATCTCTTTCCGTCAGCGTGCAAGTCATAACCCATGCGGCACCTGCAGCGGTATCCTAGACCACCATTGTCTGTTCTGTGACTCAACACACAGATCTGCTCACAGCCTCCACGGTTCGTCCCACATGGGTTACTTACTGTCAACAAAACACACACAACAAAAACGACATCCTTTAACACTGACAGCTTCTGCAGCATACTCGCTCAATCCACAGCCGACCGAGTTCACCGGCTTTCTAAAACCTGAAAACAGACCACTGTTAGATACACACACAAACGAATCAAATAGTTTGTCCTTTAGTTAGTTACAATGCTGTGATGCTGTATATTATTAAATTGTACTAACTGGCTTACCGTAGGGCTGCCTGAAGGCATGAACCACAGCCACGCCGTGAGGAGTCTGAGCGGTTGAGAAAAGTACTTGTGGGTTGCTGTCATTGAACTTGTTCGCTTTCATGACAGCCATCTTGGTCCAGTCAGTGTAATAGACGGAGTGTTCAAACAGACTGATGCCAAATGGGTGAGGTATCACTGAGCCTCCATGCATTACTGTTCTCCTAAAAAACAATTAGACAACAGCTTCAATTACTCTACTCCAGGACAAACAGAAGTTCATCACTCAATCTTCCAATTACTATAATTTATTATGAAAGGTGTGAAAATAATTATAGTGAAATACATCTAAATGAGGTCTAATACAAACCCAGAGACTAGGGCATTAACTACGCCAGATATTTCACTACACTAGGTAGCTTGCCTGCATACCTGTGTAGACCATCATAAGTGGCCGTTTCTATGTAGTCATAGCGACTGTCCACCCAGTACACTCTCTTGGCATCAATGTCCAGGGTGATCCCGGCAGGCCAGCCCAGTTTGGATCTAATAATACCATAGCGGTTGGTGCCGTCCATGTAGGCCCTCTCCAGACCAGGTTCACCATTCAGACTGTCCCAGTCAGTGAAGAAAAGATACCTGCAGCAAAATATAAAGGACATAGTCTTCTTACCCTCTTTCAAGATATAAGAGATCTGAGATCTAATCTTGAAACTATGCAATCACATTACAGTAGAAAAAGACCCTTTTGTCAAGCCTAGACACCACATACAGATCTCTCCTGAAAAATCTAATTATGGGACAAGATCCAAGTCACTGGACACTACCTATACTTTAGCTTTCATTTTTAAAGGAGTCAGTAAATCCTGCAGGGAAAAAAGCATACTGCGTTTGAAATGAACACCCAAGCACTCTCCTCAGAAGTGCTGCAGTTGTGTACATTAACTGTCACTTCCTAATTTTGCAGGATCTGTCTGGCCCAGATTCCATATTGGGTTTCAGTGCATCACCTCTTTTCTTATTACTTCCAGCTAATCCTTTACAGTAGCACAGTGTACAGCTCTCCAGCTAACTAATTACTTTGTTCTGCTTAGGGAAGAGAGAGGACGACAGAAGAGGTGCCAGTGGGAGATACCCTTTTAAGTTGATCTGAGATCTGCTTTTGGTTTCTTTTACAAGATTAGAACTTCGGAGCTGCTGATCCTGAATAAGAAAAACTAACGTCGAGGATTAATGAAAGACGAAGCACTTGCTTATTACATTCGGGTATTAGGTAAAGTCTGTTCCCACCAACATATTCCTTTCCCCTGCTCCTGTTTGAGATGGTGAAGCACACCAGAAGCTCGCCACCTCTACTGTCTAACAGGAGCGATTTTGACTGTGCGCTCTGGCATGTGATGAGAGTTCAATGCTTTAAATAACTCATAACTTATAACTCACTTATACCTTTATCCTGCACTTGCTGCTTATTGCACTTCTGGTTGGACCTAAACTGCATTTCGTTGCCTTGTACTTGTACATGTGTAATGACAATAAAGTTGAATGTAATCTAATCTAATCTAAGAACCTCTGTAGTGTAGAAACGGCCTCAGCAACCTGAGCTGCAGTAGTCCTTTATTTAAATTACTCACCCAACCGTTGGGTCTAGGGCCAGTCCCCTCGGGTTCCCCAGGTTCTCCGCGATGAGAGTGACGCGATTGTCCCCGTCAAAGTCCACCATGTCAATTCGGTTGACACTGGACTCTACCACATAAAGTTTATTGTTGACCCAGTCCACGGCCAGGTTCACAGGGTAGTCAACCGATACACTGAGGATCACCTGTAAATGTGACCCATCCATGTCCACCGAAAACACCTGGGCAACAAATAGAACGATTATTAGAAAAGCTATTCAGTACTTACACATTCAAAGCCTTGACACAGTGCACTCCAGAACTATTGGCACCCTAATTTAATTTGTGTGAAAATCCCCCTTTAGGTCTTTATGTCACAATTTTGATGAAAACTTAGGAAAGGCTTATTTCTGGCACAGCAAGCAGTTTGTTGGCAGAGAGATGACGTCTTATGATGGACATGGAGACAATGTGACACCACATCCTTACATTAATGCAACAGAATCCTCTTGAATCTTTACTATGGTTATGGATGACTGGAGGATTTGAGTTAATGTGTGTTAAGTTAAAGATCAAACTTTATTTACATTCCCTTCAAGATTCTTGAGATCTGTATACTGTACAGTTAAAAATAATTTTACTCAGACTTTTCTGAAATAGCGATGATGAATATCATCTGTAAGGTGGGAATAAGAGCACTGTACACTGTAAGCGAAACAGAAAAAATGTGAAATTTCAACCAATGTCAAAATATACAGGATATGCTCTTTTTAATAATCACAACTGGGCTTCTGGTTCCATGTGTATCCAGTTAGCTTATCTGTCCAGTAGCATTTAGGCAGTGCCACAGGGGCAGTACTGTGAAACCACTGCCCTACTGATTTCAAGATGGCACCAGTTTCTCAGGGTGGACCACTTGGCATTATAACACAAGCTAAAGCACCACTGCTCTTTGCAGGCCTTGCTCTTTGGAAACCGAACACAGACGTCCTAGAGAGTAGGATTCTCAGTTGACCCGTTTAACGGAAACATAAGCTGTAGAAGAAGTCTGCTGCTTTGGCTCGCTCACAGACCCCCTGCCTGGAGGCTGCTGGCATTCCTTCGAGTTGCGGTACTAATCGCAGACCCCCAGCTCTTGGTATGTCCCTGCTTTTCAGCTCTATGGCTGGGGTTAAAACCAAAGAGCAGCCAAGAGCTTGAACAAAGCCCTTTGAGTTGGCCAAGGAATGCATAAAAAAGGCTGGATGCAGAGAAAACAAATACTGCACGGTCACGTTGGACGTTCTCAGCTTACATAAAATTGCACGGAAATATGCGAGCGTTTTCCAGCATATCAGAAACTTAGCACGATTAGAAAACCACGGACTCCACCGCAGATCAGATCCAGCCACTGGGACCGCAGCCATACAGGAGCCAAGCAGCTCCCCGTCATTACAGTATTAGCAGTATCTACAGGCATCAGTCAAAGAATTCTCTTTCCGTTGTCAGGATGCCAACTTCCTTCACAACTTGAGCACATCGACAAACATCGGGCCTGCTGATCCTCGCGGAAGGGGAGTTACCAGGGTGCTTTTTCTAAAACTGCTTTGTTCCAGTAGGGAGGGGTAAAGTAAGGCACACTGGCACACAGGCGTTCTGATGGACTGGTTCTGCATGAGAATTTTGCCAAACACCGGAGACTGATGGTGCGAAGGTGAGATCAGAGAAGAGTCTGGCTGCTGCAGTGGTGTGTGCATGTGTGGAGACACAGTGAAATTAGTACATGTCCCAAAAAAATGAAGAGGATTGTTAGTAACAAATGTAAATCATACTCAGTCCATCAAGGCTGGCACCTTAAAGTCTCTATTTTTTTTTAGGCATCTTGCGGTTTAATGAGTAATATTTAATAGAGTGGTCCATCAGGTTCATCAATCTGGACAGTTCTATCACAGACGACTGAATAGGTTTAAGAAACATTAAGACACATCGGTAAATACAAAGACTTTCATTACCTTGTTCTGAATCGTGTCTGTCCAGAAAACCCTCTGTAGTTGGTAGTGGAAATCCACTCCTACTGCAACTCCCCTGCTTTCAGTGTGAATCAGGGTACGAAAGTTTTGGCCATGAATATCTCCAATCAGCACGTCGCGTCCGTTGGAAAAGAGCAAGGATGCCACTCCAGCTGCAGGGACAGCAGTTCATAAGGTTATCCCCATTATAATCTTTCTGTCTTTCTAAAGAGTTCATTCTGCTGCTTAAATATGCACCCATTGCCCACACAGCCTGTAAAATCTCCACAGAAAAGTAGAGCCACACAGAAGCCTATATTCAGCATAACTGGGATCTGGAGCAGTGGGACTGATAGAGCTCCAGACGGTTCCATTGGGGTAAATCGGAGTGACTTTTGTGAGCCAGAACTAATCATCCAGCATCAGTACCTTTTTTTTTTGTCATTGTACCCTGTTCCTACTGTTTTTCTGCTCTATTTCATTGCTCATCACTGTTTGTTGTACTTGCTTTTCTTGTATATTTGTCGTTCTGTCCATCTCTGTTCCAATTGTAAAGCGTCCTTGAGCGCGGGAAAGGCGCTATATAAATAAAAATTATTATTATTATTATTATTATTACCTTCCCTAACAAATCCCTTGATTTCAGAAGAAATGCTGTCAGTGGGTTTCTACAGAATTGTGTCTTTATCGTGTGCCATTACAGATAGAAAACAATTCCAGTTTCATGATGATTAACAACGTAAGCAGCAAGGTGAGGATACAAGTTGGAAAACTGGAAAAAAGTCCATTTTGGAACATTTTTTCAGCTAAAAGCTGCTTATAGGACCACAGAATCTAGTGTATCTCCAGGAGACTTGATGGTTGGCAGTGGAGCCAGATCTAGTTCTGGAACCTGCCAAAGGAGTGACTGAGTAGAAGACACTTGAGATGCCGAACAAAACGAAGGTATGTGAATCAAACCGAGACTCTCTTAGATAGATTTGTAGTGAGCCTGAAAGACTTAATGAATTCATGTTTAGGACATCTGTTAACATCAGAAAGATCACTTTTTTATGAAAGAAGTTAAACAGAATACAAATGTATAAAGTCACTGTATCTCTCTTCCACTGTTTTCAGAGAGGATTGTTTTTAAACATCAGTGAGCCCCTGTCATCCGCACAACCCCAGAGTCCGACTGTGTGAGTGGATGTATCAGGCATGATTGGGCCTGATGCCAAACTAGCCACGATTCAATGGAGGCAGGGCTCTTGCCAGTGTTGTTTATTTGGGTCTTTCCTTTAGTATCCACTTCATACCACTCTCTAAAATCCACTGCACATGCTCTAGCAACTCAGGCGTAGCTACGACTGGATACAACCATTTAAATGTGAATTTAAAGCTTGTTTACAGCAAATATCAAAAACCCTTGCCATGCGCTGAAGCCACTGTGAAGCTTAGCAACTTCAGTGTCTCTATATGGTACAAAAGGAACATTTTACTAGCATCAGTGAATACAAAGTAGTGCAGAATGTGTTCAGTATGGCACGTACAGAGCGCTCTTAGTCAGCAGATACTATATAAGTTACACAAGAGAAAGATGGACTGAGAATACAGCTGGAAACAATGCACCCAGAAAAAAAAGATTCTGGAGGAGAGATGGCTTTTCACATAAAAATGCAACACTTAAAAAGCAAAAACCTAAAACGTACATAATCTAAAAGCCTACAAACTGCTCTGTATTGCCAAAAGTATTCACTCACCCATCAGAATAATTAAATACAGGTGTTACAATCATTTCCACGGCCACAGGTGTATAACTTACACCCAGGCCTGCAGACGCTTCCACAAACATTAGTGAAAGAATGGGTCGCTCTCAGGAGCTCAGTGAACTCCGGCGTGGGACCATGAGTCCAGCCATGAAATCTCCTCGCTACTAAATATTCCAGTCTACTGCCAGTGGCATTACAACAAATTGGGAATGACAGCAACTCAGTCACGAAGTGGTGCCACGTAAACTGACAGAGTGTGGTCAGCGGCTGCTGAGGCACAGAGTGCGCAAAGGAGGCCGACTTTCTGCAGAGTCATTTGCTACAGACCTCCAAACTGCATGTGGCCTTCAGGTCAGCTCCAGAACAGCATAGAGAGCTTCGTGGAATGGGTTTCCATTTCTGAGCAGCTGCATCCAAACCATACATTACCAAGTGCAATGCAAAGCGTCGGATGTAGTGATGTCAATCACGCCACCACTGGACTCTAGAGCAGCGGAGCTGTTCTCTGGAGCGATGAATCACGCTTCTCCATCTG
>JBBPDE010000002.1:19025800-19046560 GCA_037974605.1 Nannopetersius ansorgii
ACACGGCACTGTCACTCTACGGTACTTTGTAAAACTTAAGACTACTGTTGCTGCACTGTGTTGTCTTTCATGTCTTTTATGTTCTGTCTGTGGAGAGGGTGTTCAAGTAAGAATTTCATTGTGCTTTGTACACTGTAATCTGTACACATGACAATAAACTTCAACTTCAAAACGGCTAAAAAATATAGCCCAACGCACCTGCCTAGGACATAATCGCTTGGCTTGCCTGATATATTCCAAATTTCTATGATCTGTAAAAACTTGGAAGGGATATCGGGATCCCTCTAGCCAATGCCGCCACTCCTCTAACGCAGATTTGACCGCCAGCGATTAGCAATGTCATAATTTCTCTCTGCGTCAGTCAGCTTCCTAGAATAGAAAGCACAGGGATGCAGTTTGGGTGGCGACCCGTAGTACTGAGACAGCACCGCTCCCAACCCCACCTCTGAAGCGTCTACTTCCACCACAAATTGGTTATTAGGATCTGGAAGTTTTAAAACTGGGGCTGTAGTGAACAAACCCTTTAACCGCTCAAAGGCTGCACCAGCCCCGGGCGTCATCTTGAGCGCTTTAGGTTTCCCTTTCAGTAAGGAGGTGAGCGGTGCTGCCACAGTACTAAAATTCTAAATGAATCGCCTGTAGAAATTTGCGAAACCCAAAAACCGTTGCAGCTCTTTGATAGACGAGGGCTCCGGCCATCCGGTTACTGCACTCACCTTACCCTCATCCATCGCCACTCCCCCTGGCCCTATATTATACCCCAGAAACGCAACCTGTTCTACATGAAACTCGCACTTCTCAGCTTTTACGAATAGTTCATGCTGTAGGAGACGACGGAGGACCGCTCTTACATGAACAACATGCACTTTATAGTCCTTGGAAAATACCAAGATGTCATCTAAGTATACAATTACATACCTGTTTAACATGTCTCGGAAGTCTTGGAAGCACGAGGGTGCATTTGCCAACCCGTAAGGCATCACTCGATACGAATAGTGCCCGGAGGTGGTGCTGAATGCGGTCTTCCACTCGTCTCCTGCCCTGATCCTGACTAAATTATACGCACTCAGGACGAGGGTGTGAGTACTTCACCGTGACCGCGTTTAGCCCCCGATAATCAATATATGGCCACAACCCTCCGTCTTTCTTCTGTATAAAAAAGAAACTGGCTGACGCAGGAGAACGAGATCGCTGTATATACCCCTGTTGGAGCGCCTCTGCTACGTATTCCTCCATAGCCTGCGTCTCCTTTTCGGAGAGCGGGTAAATACGTGCCCAAGGCGGTTCTTTCCCCGGCAGGAGGTCTATACGGCAATCCCAGGGCTGATGCGGAGGGAGGCGGGCGGCTCCGAATGCACTGAACACTTCTTTTAGGTCTGTATACTGTTCTGGCACTTGCACCGGAGCTTTAGCTAGGGGGCTTTCTATGGTAGTAGAGGCCAACAGAGCCGACCCTTCTTCTCCCCTTTCAAAACCCAACTTCTCTATCCTTCCTGACTTCCAATTTATGACTGGGTTATTCTTCATTGACCAGGGCATTCCTAGAAGTAACAAAGCGCTGGCATCTCTAACACATAAAACTCTAATTCCTCATCATGACGAGGCTCTGTTACTATACGAACTAATTTAGTCTTGTACACTACAGATCTCTGCCCCAATAACTGTCCATCCAGAGCGCGCACAGGAACAGGAGCTGGCAGCCTCTCCACCGGGAGTCCGAATGACGCCACCATCCCTTGGGACACGAAATTCCCAGCCGATCCAGAGTCAACTAGGGCAGAAACATAACCAGTTAATACTACACCATACAAATACACAGTGATTTTACACTGAACACCTGCCCTTATCCTTGAGAAGAGGACACGCGGCCACTAAGTGCCCTGATTGACCACAATACAGACAGAGTTTTTGTGCTCTAACGTCCATGGGTTCCTGGACTGCAGCTTCTGCCCCCTGTGAGGCTGTAGTGGAAAGCTTGCTGGTGGTCTTCGTCCCCTTTAAGCCGACTGCAGGCTGTCTTGTTTTGCGGTGCTGGTCGAGTCGGATGCTGAGCGCGATGAGCTGATTTAAAGTCATCCCTTGATCCCGGCAGGCCAGCTCGAGCTGCAGTTCTGCAGCCCTTTCTTGAACACAGCTATCAGAGCTGGGTTATTCCATCCGCTTTTCGCTGCCAAAACCCGGAACCTTGTTGAGTATTCAGCTGCTGACTCTGACCCCTGCTTCAGTTGAAGCAGTCGAGCACTGCTATTCTTTCCTTGGTCTGGGTGATCAACGGCGGCTTTGAACTTGCTGCGGAATTCAACGTAGGAAGGGGCGGTGTCTCCGGCTTCTGCCCAGACGGCTGTAGCCCATTCCAACGCGCGACCCGTCAGTCTTTGAGTGATGAATGAGACTTTTTGTGCCGGAGTGATGTCTGTGTATTCCGCGAAGTACAGATCACACCCAAGCAAGAAGTTGCAGGGTCTCCCCCGTACCTCTCAGGCTGTGAGGTGTGACGAGGCGCCCGGATGTGTCTCTGTGTTGTTTGCACCGCTTCCACCAGCTGTCCCACGACCGTGTGGAGTTGCACCAGTTGGTCTAGGAATTCGGTGTCCACACAACCTCTCTCTGGATCGACTGGGAAATAAATACACACACGAACCTTTCTCTCCACCAATCACACGACACAGACACTTCCTATTCCTAATTACTACACACAAGACAGGTGAACTTGTGCAGGTGGATCTGACAGCCCTCGGGTTGCCAGATCCCCCTGCACCACTCCCTCACACAGAACATTCATACTCACCCTATCCCGAGTTCAGTTACCCCTAATACTCGGGCGATCAAGACCGCACAGTTGTAACAGTAGTCAGTAGATTAAATATTTAATCAGGATATACTATAAATACTACAACATTGAAAATAATAAAAACAAATAAAAAACATTGAATGAGAACATTTTGACATAGGTTTGCAATAAAGGGTCTCGTTGAAATTTTGCAATTTGAGCCTTTATACAAGCTGACGCTTGCTCTAAGCAGAAGAGTAAGATTGAAAAGCTGACTTGTTCATGAATAACTCCCACTAATGTGATTTGAACTGGTCCTCTGTGTGTGTGCAGCTCCTCTGGATCCTCGCTGCTCACTGAGCTTGAGCCAGGGTTCCTGCAGAGACTACATTATCCGATGGTACTACGACAAACAGGCTAACGCTTGTGCACAGTTCTGGTATGGAGGATGTGACGGCAATGAGAACCGCTTTGAGACGGAGGCAGAGTGCAAGAAATCATGCGTTCTCACCACTATAGGTATCTTACACAACACTGCCGCATAATCAAAACTGAGTTCATGTGCTAAGTTGTAACACCACATCAAGAGATCAGGGGATCAGGGGACTTCACTATTCTCAGATTATTCCTGTGCAGCTGCATCCAGATTTCTGCCCTTTCTCCTGGACAATATTGTCCTTTATATATTTCTTATTTATGTTAGAATTAACTATTGTCTTTTTCTTTTGTCTTTGCAGTGGGTTAAACTGGACAACAAAATAAAACTCCACATTTTCACACTAAGCTGAAGAAAATGTACGACTCATCGTTAATTGAAAGCTCCACTGAGTTTTGGATATTCGTACACATCCGTGCTCATCTTCCTCCTCAACTGACAACAGTATTTAGTTCTGAAACTGACATCAAAACATCTCCCTGCTTTCAGAAAAGTTTTAAATATTTATATTCTTTAAAAAATCAAAAAATGAATTACAACAATGGCCCGTGTTGTGCTTTAATGAAGTAGCTGTACCAGTTCTCTATGGCTGTTCCGTACCAGTATCTAATTTCCAGTGGTATACCTCATCATGTAGATATATTTCTTGCACTGCATTTTATGTTTAATATGAAAATCACAAAGTTGCATTTCTGTGTACTCTGTTAGTATATCCCTTCTACAAATGTTAAGACATATGTTCATATGCAACACACAGTACAACACACGGTACAACACACGGTACAAAACACAGTACAACACACAATACATCACACGGTACAACACACGGTACAACACACGGTACAACACAATACAACACACAGTACAACACACAATACAACACACGGTACAACACACAATACAGCACACAGTACAACACACAATACATCACACGGTACAACACACGGTGCAACACACAATACAACACACGGTACAACACACAATACAACACACGGTACAACACACAATACAGCACACAGTACAACACACAATACATCACACGGTACAACACACGGTACAACACACAGTACAACACACAATACAACACACGGTACAACACACGGTACAACACACGGTACAACACACGGTACAACACACAATACAACACAGTACAACACACAATACAACACACGGTACAACACACGGTACAACACACGGTACAACACACAATACAACACATGGTACAACACACAGTACAACACACAGTACAACACACAATACAACACACGGTACAACACACAATACAACACACGGTACAACACACAATACAACACACGGTACAACACACAATACAACACACAATACAACACACAGTACAACACACAATACAACACACGGTGAAACACACGGTACAACACACGGTACAACACACAATACAACACACAGTGCAACACACAGTACAACACACGGTACAACACACAATACAACACACAATACAACACACAGTACAACACACAATACAACACACAATACAACACACAATACAACACACGGTGAAACACATGGTACAACACACGGTACAACACACAATACAACACACAATACAACACACAGTACAACACACAGTACAACACACAATACAACACAGGCTCATTCAGCATAACTTTTTCAGATTTATATATATAAACGTCTCCAACTTTTTCTACAAAAATATGTAATTAGTTATAATAATGAACAAATGCT
The DNA here is from genome assembly GCA_037974605.1 of Nannopetersius ansorgii. Lineage (NCBI taxonomy): Eukaryota > Metazoa > Chordata > Actinopteri > Characiformes > Alestidae > Nannopetersius > Nannopetersius ansorgii. The sequence goes on from JBBPDE010000002.1 coordinate 19,030,729, forward strand.
ACTCTACTCTAGTTACTGTATTTTCATACAGAATGTCAAGGTTATTCTTTATTTTGTATTTTACAGCACACTGATTTGAAAAATGAACTAAGACTAGTCCTCTTGTGTTTGAACTGAACAGCCAATATTAAATGTAAAACATGAAAAGAGATTCTTTTATGAAACAGATGTGTTGAGTACAATGTATTTGACTGATGCTTTTGTACTTTTTTTTTTAAATAAAATACTTTTTGGTTAATGAATGTTTTAAATTGCTCTTGTTGGGATTGTTGGGACTTTTTGGGATCATGCTTTATTTTACAACATACCATACACGGTCATTTGAGTGATGGCATTTAGCAATAATATTGTAGCGAGCTGGGGGGCAGGGCTGGCACTGTTAAGCCCTGTTGGGGCCCTGTAGGGGTTAATTAAGGGGCACGTGTTTTAGGCGGGAGAACTGTGTGGGGGTGATGAGCTGCAGGTGCTGTGTGGGAACTGTGTGTGTGTGTGGTGGGGGGGGGTGATGAGCTGCAGGTGCTGTGTGGGAACTGTGTGTGTGTGTGGGGGGGGGGGGTGATGAGCTGCAGGTGCTGTGTGGGAACTGTGTGGTTAAGAGGGTGGAGATAAGTGGGTTTGAGGCAGTTGGGAGATGTTCTGTGTGAGAGATGGTTGTCTGTATGTGCTGTGTGGAGGAAAATAAAGCCTCAGAGAAAGAAGTTTGAGAGTCCTGTCAACCTCTTTCACCGTTCGACGCTACAATATTATGAAATTATTAGCAAAACTTAGCATACGCAATAATATATTAGTTTGAATGAGTTTGAATGTACAACAGTCAATCAGAAATTAATCAAAAATGTACATTACATATACTTTTTTAGAGGATGAACAATATATGGACAAAAGTACTGGGTCACCAACGGAGACTTTTGACATTCCAGTCAAGCTTTGCCGCTATAACAGATTCCTTTGTACAAGATTTTGGAGTCATTTGTAGGAATTTCTGCTCATTCATTCTGAAGAACATTTATAAAGTACTAAACAAGAAGACCTGCCTCACAATCTCCAGTCTAGTTTGTTCCAAAAATGTTGAATGGAGTTGAGGCCAGGGCTCTGTCAGGTCAAGACTTCCACAAAGTCATTCAACTATGTCTTTATGGACCTTGGTCATGCTGGAACAGAAAAGACATTCCCTGAACTGTGTCTGCAAAGCATGGCGTTGTCCAAAGTGTCTTGGTGAAGCATTAGGACTGCCCTTCACTGGAAGTAATGAACCTTAATTCGTTAATTAAGAAGCATGTCCCAATACTTTTGTCCATATTGTGTATGACGAGCCTAGAGACATTCCCTCAAGATACCTGGGTGCTTGTTCCACGTGCACTGCGCTCTCTTTGACTGTAATTCAACCTGATATAAAACAACACGTGTTTTCTGTACTGTATTTTGTTTTTAAAAACAGATTAAGGCTTTAAAATTGAGAAGGATATTACGCACCATTTTCTCTGCCTTTCAGAAAATCAGCTGCAAAGTGTTCATTTGACGCATGCTGCTTGCCGTAGTTAGAACGCCGTTACCGAGGTGACGCAAAGACGCCAGTAAACAAATCCTCTTAGGAGGCTAACGCTAGGAGGGTGGATTTTACAGGCTTGTGTGGAAATTGGAGAAAGATCCTTGAAAAATATTTTGCAGATCGACTATGGCGGGTGTTTTAGATGCACTTTGGGAGGACAGGGACGTTCGTTTTGACATTACTCCTCAGTAAGTGAACAAGGGAGCTGAAAACTGCTGGGCAGCCGAGGGACTTCTTCCACCAGAGATCAGAACAGATTCAGCTAAATATAACTATTAAAAATGTAGCTGTTAAATGACCCCCCGGTCCTGGAGGGCGGGTGTCCAGCACAGTTTGATGGGTCTCTGTCCTCTTCCACATTCACTAAACCTGGCGAGGTGAACCGGGTGTTTCTGAGCAGGGGAATCGCCTAAGCGGGCTGGACCACGGCCCTCCAGGTCTGGCGTTCGACACCCCTGCATTAGAGGGACGGCTCGAGTTTAACCTTTTGGATCGGGGATGAGTTTTTCAGAGAAACAGCTCGAGTTGGACTTTTGTGGATCAGGAATGAGTTTATTAGAGGGACAGGAAACAGGAAAAAGAAGAGGAGTCTGAGGTTTATGGATGTGGTGAGGAAGGAAGGACATGCAGGCAGTTGGTGTGGGATAGGAAGATGCAGAGGACAGAATGAAATGGAGAAGGTTGATCTGCTGTGGCGACCCGAAATCAGGCGCACCCGAAAGTAAAAATAAATAAATGTAGCTGTTAAACAGAGAGGTGATTATATACCTATTTCAGCAATTACACTCACTGCACTTTGCTCGTCTGTACGATAGGAAAGAACTTTATTTATCCCAAGGAAAATCCTTTTATGATTAGATGTGCAGTGCAACAAGAAAGCATAATTTAATATAAAGACAATGTATGTTATAAAACTAGACAATAAATAACACAATCACAAGGACATTTATTGTAACAAAGTAACTGACACTGCTGTGTGTAAGATTTAGTGAGCTGCACCGGCAGATCATTAGTGCAAACTGATTTATGAAAGTGACTATTAATGGAATAAGAATAAAAATAAATGCAGTAAAATAGCTACAGATGATAAGGGGATGAGATTAACATACAGTAGCACTATTGGGAACAGAATTACTTTAAAACTTTGCACCTGCAGAACGAGGAGGAGTTATAATCATACTTACGGTGCGATACTCACAAGTCCAGAAGGTTTACATAGTGTCCACACTATACTATTTGCATTGTTTACTGTAACATTTGTCTATTTCTCGTTTGTCTATTGTCTGTTGTCTCTGTTGTAACTAGCACTCTGTTGTATGTTACTATACGCTGAAAAACGTCTCATCACACTATGTGCGTGTTCACAGCTGCTGATGACAAAGTAACCTTGAATCTTGAGCCTTGCTAGCAGCTTACATGTTAGCTCTCTCAGATCCCTTGTGGAGGTCTGGAAGGTCTTCAGGGTCTGCAGAGGAAATTTAAAAGCCCCCTGACCTCGGAGAAGCAGGAGTATCAGAAACTGGTTTTGTAAAATGTTTGTTTGTTAGATGTTATCCGGTCAGGTGTAGATCACACTTCATCGTTCCTTTCGTCATGGTACAGTCAGTGAACTTTACTGTAAATTACAAGTAAAGTACCAAAGAAGAAAATTACAATTGAAAATGTAAAATGTCTGGACTTTGGTAATGTTAGGTTGGTTAGAAGTAAGTACTGGTTTTGGTTTTTATTTTGCTTTTTTGTTCTCTAAGACAGATGAAGACCAGACCGGGGGAAGTCCTCATCGACTGTCTGGATTCTATCGAAGACACGAAAGGAAACAACGGAGATAGAGGTGCTTATCTCTCTAACCACGCAGCTACAGAACAAATTACATGCTTTTTTTCCTTCCTTTTCTTTACAGTAGCTACTACAAAAGCAGTAAAACCAGCCGTCCTAATTAAAACAAATAAGCCTCATCTTTATAATGAATATAATATTATTATTATTATTATTATTATTATTATTATTATTATTATTATTATATATTAAAAGTATTAAAAAAAGCTTAACATGAGATTTTCGACTGACATTTCCCCACATTTAATGCTACAGGACGACTCCTGGTGACTAATTTAAGAATCATCTGGCATTCAATCGCCTTGCCCAGGGTTAACTTGTGTAAGTATTGTTTTGTGAGATGAGACTTCAGTGTAAATCAGTTTTGCCTCTGTAGTCTGTACCCTGACATTTCTAACCAATTTACAGCTGTGGGATACAATTCTGTCATAAACATCACCACAAGGACAGCAAATTCTGTAAGAAAACTCCCTTCAAATGTATAATTGCTCCTGATTTATAGTATGGATTTATACTCTGTACTGTGTAAGACATGCGGTTTGTAACTTTTGCAGAAACTGCGGGGCCAAACTGAAGCTCTCTATATTCTGACCAAATCTAATAACACAAGATTTGAGTTCATATTCACTAATGTTGTTCCTGGGAGTCCCAGGCTGTTCACATCGGTCATCGCTGTCCACAGGTACTGTAGTCCCGCATTCACAGTCTTCTTCTGTTCCCCAGTTTAGTGTCCTCTGAATTTAACAACAGTGTATTGTTTACAGCAGATTACTTATTGTATTCATTCATTTCACTTAAAGAAATTGTTTAACTGTTTAATAAATTGTCTAGAATTCTATATTGAGTTATTTTGTATGATTTGATCAATTCTTCATAAATTCTGTATTCATCTCCTCTGAATCGGAACTGACTGCTTTCCACTGTAGGGCTTATGAGACTTCCAAAATGTATCGCGACCTCAAGTTAAGAGGGGCTTTGATTCAGAATAAGCAGCTGAGACTGCTGCCACGGGAGCAAGTTTATGACAAAATAAATGGAGTTTGGAATTTATCCAGTGATCAGGTAGTGCCAATAGTCCCTTACAGAAATATAAAAAAGCTTCAACCAAATGCTTTTGTTCAGGTATTTGTTAAAATGTTATAACTAAAAATGGATTCTAAAAGACCATTCATGTGTTTCAGGGCAACCTTGGCACTTTTTTCATTACTAATGTGAGAATAGTGTGGCATGCCAACATGAATGAGAGCTTCAATGTCAGCATTCCTTACCTGCAGATTGTGAGTGCATGTTGCCATCAGCTTTATTTTTAAAAATACATTGGTTAAAATACAACTGATACATTGTTTCCCATTCTTGTTTCCAAAAGCGTTCAATAAGGATTAGAGATTCAAAATTTGGACTCGCACTTGTGATCGAGAGTTCTCAGCAGGTGGGTCTAAAGCCTAACAGGGAAATCAAGGCTGCGCAGTGTTGGCATACAGACATTACGGGCTGTTACAGTTCCTTCTATCCGTATACGCAAGGATGAAGGAAAAGGGTTCATGTTTGCAGTATGTCTGTATTCTGTCTGTATTCACATTCGCTCTGTGTGGCTGCTCTTACAGACAGGAGGATATGTCCTTGGCTTCAAGATTGATCCCATGGACAAGTTGCAGGATGCAGTGAAGGAAATAAACTCCCTTCACAAAGTGTACTCCGCCAACCCCATTTTTGGGGTGGAATATGAGATGGAGGAAAAGGTAAATGGAAAGATTTGTGAATAAAGCGATCTCAGCTGTGGGTAATTTGTCAGATTTAAAGTATTTTAAAGTGTCATTAGCATCTTGTTTAGCAGGACTAAGCTGTAAGCCTCCCTTGTTAACCCAGCCTCAGCCTCTGGAGGAGCTAACGGTGGAGCAGCCTCCGGATGATGTGGAGATCGAGCCAGATGAACAGACGGACGCCTTCACGGTGAGCGTACTACGCTTAGTAATGAATGACACACTCGACAGAGAGCTTTCTGGCTCCCTCTTATACTCTGAAAATAGCAACATGCTTAAGCCGTGTATCATAATGTCCCATCAACATGGACTGCTGTTGCTTGGTTTCCAAAATGTTTACACTGACATGTTTTTTTTTAAGTCATTATTTTACTTAAATCAAACTGTTTTGTGTTACGTTGTATTGTTAATTTGTTTTTTTCTTCTTCTATAGGCGTACTTTGCTGACAGCAACAAGGTATATTGACTTGGATGTCGTGTCTTAAAATATTTGAATTGATCTTTAATATTTTGAATACATCTTTTTCATTTCATTTACTTGACAGCAACAAGACCGGGAGCCAGTGTTCTCTGAAGAGCTTGGAATAGCAGTGGAGAAGTTAAAAGACGGCTTCACATTGCAAGGACTTTGGGAAGTAATGAGCTGAAAATATTCACTCAGCTGGAGTTTAGAATCCTAACAGTAAAGACCAAAAGATCCTGCTCATATTGATTGTATATAAATGCGATCAGATATTGTTGAAACATTTTGAGGAAAAGTTGTTTAAATGTTTACACCCAAAATTTTTTCTAGTATTGAAATCTTATTTATTTTCAGATTAATTGCTTTATTATGACATTGTCTAGATTAGCTTGTCTCATGTTCATGAATAGATATTCTTGCTATTCACTGGCAGAAAATAAATGTATGTATTTCTTTAGAAGAAAATGTAATAGCAGTTATATGCTGTTTTTGCTACTAAAATGGGTGTGTATAATGAGTTACAGTCAGCAAGTACTGTAGATTAAAGTTCGCAAAATAAACAGATGTTTGTGTTGAGAGTTGAAGGTTGTCTGTCGTTTTGAACAATGGGAACCCTGAGGCTATTTTCAAAACTGTCCGTGGAGCTGAAGAATTTACAAATGCTCCAGGACCCCAGATTAACTACTGTTGTAATGACAGCTGTTCTTTACTTTCCAGTAAGCTCGGGAAGGTCAGCGAGGAAAACTCTCGACATTTTTAAATATACAACTGTCTCATGCATGACATACACATGAGTGAGTCAGCATAAGGGAAAGAAGGGAGTGACGTGGACCATTACCTGCTTTAGGACCATGACACACAGTTTATACAGTTATACTGGGGCAGCTAGTAGCCTAGTCTGGGTTCGATTCCCAAGACCGCTACGCACCACTGAGGTACCCTGAGCAAGGTACCCGTCCCACACACTGCTCACCCCCCACCACACTGCTCCCCGGCTCCGTGTTCCTGCTGCCCCCTGCTCCACTTGGTGAATGGGTTAAATGCAGAGGAAGTGTTTCGTGCTGCTCACACCGTGTGCTGTGGCGTGTTCAGGTATGACAGAATGATCACTTTCACACTTTACTCCTTGAGCCACATAAAACCTGTGATGCTACTCTTTTAAGTAAACTCATCCACACTACAGGTTCATGATTCACATGATGTAGAAAAACAGTATCCTGCAGTGGTGGTGTCCTCAAGGGTACATCTTCAGTACCTTTATTTATTGAACATTGTACCATATTGCATTGCAGTTATATTTTTAATGTGGTCTATCTGGACTCCAGTTGTGCTCAACTGACTCTTTAATGACCACGTTGTATCTTTATCATTTTACATTGTATCATGTTGTACCTGGCCAACATTCTTTTAACAAGCTAAAGCATGAAAGTATTAATAAATCCAGTTTACTGAAATACAATACATTAGAAATCATTGTCTTCCTCACTGGCGGAATGTGAGCGGTCATAAATAACTTCTAGTGTCTAAAGTCACCAGCTGTTTCTTTCTGTCTTTGACAGCTGCCTAATGTGACTCAGTTTTCTAACGGGGCCAAACTGAATTCTTTCTGTCTGTGAGGGGGACCTAAATATAGAGGGGCAGGGTTAAACTACCCTGGCTACTGTCTTTACTCTGTCAGCTCAGACAGTTACAACTAGGAGAGCAAGACAAGGAGAAGCACCTCAGTCACAACAGCCTCACTGACACAAACATCCTCCACAATGGAACCCGTGTCTATGAAAGAGGATTTGAAGCTCTATCAGAGCACCCTGCTTCAGGATGGCCTGAAGGAACTTTTGAAGGAGAACAAGTTAATTGACTGCGTTCTGAAAGTAGGGGACAGAAGTTTGCCATGTCACAGGCTCATCATGGCAGCATGCAGCCCTTATTTTAGAGACCTTTACTTCTCAGAAGATGGCAAAGAGACCAAGAGTTCCAACAAAGAGGTCGTACTGGAAAACGTGGACCCGACTATCATGGACATGGTTGTGAATTATCTTTATTCTGCAGAAATCGACATTACAGATGAGAACGTTCAGGACATTTTTGCAGTAGCAAGCCGCTTTCAGATACCATCTGTGTTCACAGCCTGCGTGAACTACCTGCAGAAAAAACTCTCGATGGGAAACTGCCTCGCGATCTTCAGGCTGGGGCTAGTGCTCAACTGCCCAAGGCTGGCGATGGCAGCAAGAGACTACATAGCTGAGCGATTTGAGACACTAGCCAAGGAGAAGGAGTTCCTGGAGTTTAACCCTCCTGAGCTGTTTGCCATCATAGGAAGTGATGCTCTCAATGTGGAGAAAGAGGAGATGGTGTTTGAGCTTCTGATGAAATGGGTCAGGAAGGACAAAGAAAACCGGGTGAAGCTTTTAGGCGATGCCTTTGAGCACATTCGCTTCCGTCTACTTCCAGAAAAGTATGTCAAGGAAAAAGTGGAAAAGGATGACCTCATCAAAGCTGATCCTGAGCTCGTGAAGAAGCTTAAGGTCATCAAAGATGCTTTTGCTGGGAAACTTCCTGAGAACAAGGAGGGAGAGGACACCCTGCCAGGTTATCTGAATGACAGCAAACGGCTTGGCATGTTCGCCAAGGAGCTGGTCTTGATGATCAACGATACTGCAGCCGTGGCCTACGATCCTAATGACAACGAATGCTCCCTGGCAGCCATGGCGGAGCAGATACCCCGAAACCATGTCAGCATAAGCACCACGAAGAATCAACTTTATGTTGTAGGTGGACTGTTCGTGGATGAGGAGAACAAAGAAACACCTCTGCAGTGCTACGTTTATCAGGTAAATGATCACACATTTGTATGAGGTAGCATTCTGCGCTTTCAAGGTGTCAGCCGAGATGAAACTTAATCCTCTTCATTACAGTTGGATCCTCTTACTCCAGACTGGCTTGCTCTACCACCATTGCCCACTCCCAGATGCCTATTTGCTTTAGGCGAATTTGAAAATCTCCTATTTGCTGTAGCTGGCAAAGATTTACAAAGCAACGAGTCTCTCGACACAGTAATGTGTTACGACACTGAGTAAGTCTACAAGCGTCCAACTTTTTACCTTCAGGGAAGCTCATGAATGACCAACTTGAACCTCATGTCTCTTTTCGTGGTTTGGCAGTAAGATGAAATGGACCGAGACGAAAAAACTTCCTCTGAGGATGCATGGTCACAGTGTGATCTCACAAAACGGCCTGCTGTACTGCATAGGAGGGAAGACTGATGAAAAGTAAGTCAAATGTCAAAACACTGTGGATTAGAATCTGTATGTTTTGAAATGTGATTTTCTTTTTCATGTACAAAATAGCAAAACCATCAACAAGATGTTTGCATACAACCACAAGAAGGCAGAATGGAAGGAGGTGTCAGCAATGAAAACCTCGAGGTCCATGTTTGGCGCAGTTGTTCACAAAGGAAAGATTATTGTAGCTGGAGGAGTCAACGAAGACGGTCTTTTAGCATCCTGTGAAGCCTACGACTTTGGAACCAACAAGTGGGTGCCTTTACACAACGGTGGTTATACACAATATAAACTGGTACTTGATAGGAAAATTCTTTCTGCACCACAAATGCATGAAAGGTGTTTTAGCCACAAATGTACAAATATCTGTCTGTTTAAAAAAAGACATGCTTTTGTAGCCACGGATTGTAATAATCATTGGTTCTTCTTCGTGTAGGTGGGAAACCTTCCCCGAGTTTGCTCAGGAGAGGAGCTCAGTTAACCTGGTCAGCGCTGGTGGTGTGCTCTACGCAGTCGGGGGCTTCACGATGGTAGAGACGGAGAATAAAGATTGTGCTCCTTCCGAGATCACAGACATCTGGCAGTAAGTAATCAATGAGTCACTGACGAGGCTGAGCACCATCAATATGTGTAGCAGTAAAGAGGACTAACCATTCACTATCGTTAGCTTGTCACCAGGAGTCTGTGCATTTGCATTCCTTTCATCCTTTCCAATCATTTTATCTCTTACAATAAGAATCCGTACACAAATCTCGAAAGGCCATTTTACTGTCTGTTAAATACTCCAGCAGAGGGTTTCCAAAAGTCTAATCTTCACAATTCTTTAATCATAGGTATGAAGAGGACAAGAAGCACTGGGCTGGAATGATCAGAGAGATGCGATATGCAGCCGGCGCCTCCTGTGTTTCTATGCGACTAAATGTCGCAAAAATGCCCAAACTGTAAAATGGTCTTTGTTTTGAACTGTATTTATATTTAGTTTTGTGCTTAAACATATTCCTGTAAGTGCTAAAATGAAATTCCATACTCCACAGCAATATGTTTAAACATAAAACTGAACTCCAGTGTTGGTTTAGAGCCAGGTTGGGCAAACAAGCTCCGATGTCGTATATCAATATTTACTTTTTTACAAAAATAAAACAAGAAAAAAACCCACTTCATTCATTTAAGCTCAGATATGAAAATATATACAACATTTATTTTGATTATTTATTACAAACATTCTATGACAAATATCACACAAAGTATAAAACTCATAGGGGGGGTTTCTGGGATGTACGATGCTGCGATGTTTTCTGTGTTTCCTTCAACCTAAAAAAAGGCGCTTTGTTCACAGTCCATTCACTGTCACTCCTTTTGGCTATTGATGTGTAAACCAAACACAAGCATTCAGTCAGTTCCAACTGTCTCAGGTTAGTTTTGTAAATAATTTCCTCCTCAAATACTCCTTGAAATCATCTTGGGTGGAATGCTCCATAGAATTCCACTCAAAGTGAGGAACCTGTGTTGGAGAGGAATTCAGATTTTAGCATCCACTTGTAAGAACACAAAGGAAAATGACAATATTTTCTTTACTCACTTGCAAAACATGATATCCTAAAATCTCCAGGTGTCTCTTCCTCATCAGGACTTCCCCTTTCATATGCTGCAAGTTTTTGCAGTAGGATCTGGAATTCAGGAATTCTAGGGCAATTCTGAGGAAGAAAGTTACAGAGAGTTATAAAAGTTGTCCTTTCCCACGTCTTTCCATCTGCAAGACGCAAGATCTTATAAATCTAAACGTCTTCACGCATTCCGCAGCTGGGCCTGTAGACAGAGTTTCTGCTAAATCAAGGGTTACTTTCTTATTCACGCACCGGCGAGCTCCTGCCGGTACATCTCTGCTCTCCTTCCGGACTGATCCGGAATCCCACTGCACCTTCCCATCTTCAGTGATCTGCAGCTGACTCGGCTCACTATAGGGCACCGCTTTCTGATTACGGTCCAGGACGCACTCAAAGCCTGCAGGAATATTATTCAAACATTCAAACCGATCAACATAGTTTAGTGCATCTGCTGGCTGTTGATACTGAGGCTGACACTGAGATCCTGCAGATTCACCAATGGACTTTTACACTCTTGCATGGTAAGATATTAAAAATACTACTATAAAAACAGATTATAAAAATGACTAAGATGCCATCATATTAATGTTGATGAACTGGTCTGTGAAATTTAACACATTATATCATAAGTACAATATAATTCACACCCAAATCTAAACATTAGCACAATAAGTTTAGAAAACAAGAAAAGAAACAAAAATAAGATAAAAATGAGGATAACGAGTGTAATTAACAAAAACCCAAACTGCAAGGAATACAGTTCTAATATTTCAGAGATTCAGATACAATACCTTCTGCTGTTTAGGGGTAAAAAGGGTGTGACTGGATATTAACATTACAGTAACTATAACAATTGTTTCTGAGGTCTGTTTAATTTTTCCCATATAAACCTTTTCATCCAACATGACCAGCTGCACAGTGTTTAGCTTCTTAAAGTTGGGACTGAGCAGATTTTTTCAGGCCCTAACAGTGTTTATTGCTCTTCGAGTCTTTGTAGGAAAGATGCTGAGTGGATTGTGTTACTGGTGAACTCTGCTATAACTGCAACAGTGATTTAATCACCAAGCAACACAGAAAAAAATCTAACTTACCAACAGTGTAGTAGTACGGCGTCCCCACTGCTACCCGGGCACAGTTAATGCCCCCAAGCACTTCACCCAGCATTTTATGGATCTGCTGTTGTACTGGACTGACTGAGAGGTTGTCTATTTCACACAAAAAAGCTCAAACATCAGTTACTATGTAATTGAACAATTTCCTCCGGGACAAATAGAGTTTTCTGATTCTGATTACTGCCTTATACAATGCAGAAACCCTGAGATAACTGGAGTAACATCACACTTCATTAACTCACTTCTCCTTTGGAGCTGTCTGCAGTAGCGCTCATGAAACCAGGGCACTTGGAACTCAGGGCACTCTAGACACACCGCGCGGTTGAGCTCCATCAAACGCAGACGTATCCGCATATTCTGAGCATCTGGCAATGCTTTTTGGAGAAACGATACAATAAGCTGGGAGTCAGTACTCTGAGTGCGGCACACAACGGCAAACCTCACAATTTGCTGATGAGGAGGAACATTTAAGAATTAGCTTGAAAATGCCATTTCTGATTTGTAGTAAAAATAATTGCTCATAATGAATTAATTCTGTTCATTCCCTTTTAGCACAACTGTACATACTTTCAAGCTGTGCGTCCAGCTTGGCCAAGAAATCCACGCTGAATATTTCTCTGATCACTTCCTCTATGAAGCAGTTGGCCATAGCCAAGATGTAGGCCAACAGGACCAGCATGTGAGGATCAAAAGAACCTGGAAGAGTCAAGATCAGAACGGACGTCTGTAACTTAAGTGCGACTTTCTAAAATCAAAAGCATCTGCAGTTAGAAAGGAACCACTCACTGATATTAGGAACGAAATGCTGAATGCAAGCATCATATAACTGATCCACCAATGGGGGGTCATAATTAAGGATAACAAAAGGAAGCAAAATGGCATAGGTTCCAGAGTAATGGATCTAAAAGGGACAAACAGACACAAACGAGACTGAATACATTAAGTACACCCCAGACAATTACAGATTCAGTGGACAGTGAGAGGTCTTTTTAGATCAAGTCATTTGAAAATAACCCACCTTATGCATGTTCTCTGTGGCTACACTGGCAATGCGGTCCATTACTGGGGTACAGAGGTAGTTGGTTCTGGTCAGGAAAAAGGCCAGCTCTGGAACATTGGTCCAGGACACTTGATCTATCAATCTCTGAAGCATTGCAATAGTGTCCTCAAGCAGTATCTCCTCAAACCATTCCCCTGTAATATACTTGAGCTCCTCCAGCACCAGGTCCAGGCGGTCAGCTTTGTGCAGTCGCTCATGCCCACAGCGGTTCACAGTCTGCAGCAGACGGACATACTTGCTGCGTGTGTTGTGTCGGTAAGTGGGGTCACTGTGGATCCATCTGGCGACTGCGATGGTGTACGAATTGAGATCGTTCAGGCTACACTGAGGCAGCACAGCGTCAGCACGAGAGATGACCATCTCTTCCAAACGTGGAGAGGGGAGCATGGAGAGGACCCGAGTCAGCATGGTTACCTCATATGGATATACACTACCCTGTAAGAAACTAACAGGCAGAGAAATTTCATTTGTGACACATAAAGGTGATTCCTACCTTTTCAAATAAAACTAGTCAACATAAACATTTTATATTTATATATATTTATTTATTCATCTCAATGATAAATACAGACACCTTTTTTATAAAGTATAATTACATATATATTTCAAACTATTATTTTAATTTTATTAACAAAAGAAGGGACTCACCGAAGGAGTATGTTCCTCAGCCTGGAGAAGAATTCAGAGTTCTGAAACCGCAGGAGTATAAGTGACTGAGTGATCTTGGCCATCTCTACAGGCCGATACACCTCCAGATTCTTTTGCAATATTGATGCAATCCTGTTAAATGATCACATTATTTTTTTTTTAGATAAAACAGATTTTTTCTTTATGAACTTACATTGCTGTAGCAATGCTACAGTGTCCCAATGTTATCTTTCTGTGCCACAAAGATAAGACGAGTGAGATTTTATGTCTTACTTATTGATAAGCTGAAGATTCCGACACTGAATATCCTCCAGCGTATCAATAATGGCGAGAGCCTGCTGGGCATTCAGCTCATCGGCCAACAGCAATGCAGTACTTTCTAACCTGTAAGATCAAAGTACAATTACAGATGACAATGCTTTTATGAGAAAAGACTATTTATGCCATTATTAATGAGAATTTGTTTCATGAATGTTTCTTCATTCTTACCCCTCTCTGGTTGCTTGCCCTGCCAAAGGTGCCAAAGCAGCAAAGAGCTTTGTAAAAGTTACAGGGTCAGTGCTAGTGTCCATCAGTTCCATCAGCCTCTGCTTGGCAGCTAGTCTAAAGTCACAGTTCTGGTACTGCATTGACTGATAAAGTCCCAGTATAATACTAATGTTCTCAGCATCCAGATGAGGAAGGTTTTGAAGAAGAATATGGTTGCATTTTTCCAGTAAGGGTCGATGAGTGTACTTTATGTTTCGAAGGAACTGCACTATCCTCCTAGGGCTGTTGTAATGGAGAGGGTCCATGCTGTCCAGGAGAGAGCTAGCTCTTTCAATGAGTGCATCTCGTAACCGTGAAGACACCAGGGAGGATATACTGATCATAAAGGTGCTTAACACTCTGACGAAGATAAAAAAAAAACAAAAAAACATTTTAATTGTATCAGTATGCATGTTTGCCATTACTGATGAGTTTAGTTGGACATACATTGATATAATTACTTAAAATTAATTATCAATAGGACATGACTAATACCTGCAATCATCTATTGAATCCAGTTTTTGATTCACGATTTCAGTGACTTCACCCATCAGGGGACTGTAGTACAACACCTGTTCATTTAAACAGGTAGAGAATTTTGAAAGCGTGGTCATTGGAAATCTGTGAAACATGACATTCATGGATTTATTCAACAGCCAGAATAAATAATTGACAAACAGTATGCCAAAAAAGAGGCATTAGAGAAACGAAATATGTAGGATCACAAGTACCTCTCTAATCTGTTCCAGCCTTCCATCATCAGCTGCTGGACAAGAGAGTCATGTGGTTCAACTTTAAGCCTTTAAATGAAAAAGGTTAGTCAGAAATATTATTCAGATATTCACCAGCTTAGAATAAATGTCAGATGTTAACAGCAGGCTTTGTAGCTGCCCTACTTGTGTAAAACTAGTAAAATGACAAAGTAAGTAAAGTGGCCACTTATAGTCATGTGCGCACACTCCACAGCACACAGTGTGAATATGGATATGAAATTCATCCTCTGCATTTAAACCATTCAATAAGTGAAGCAGTGGGTAGCCACTGGTACAGCGCCCAGGGAGGGTAACACTGGTGCCACTAGCAGTCCTGGTATTCAAACCCACAACCTTCTGATTGTACTGGCAACTCCATAACCACTAGGTCACCACCTGCTAGGTCACCCACACTGAGAACCACTGATCTAGATCACGGTAGCTGTAATGGCAAACATTATGCCATACATTCTCTCTAACTCCACTGGATTATGTCAATTATAGAATAAGAATTCTAAACCTTCGGTTGAAGTCCCACCTAAACTACACTGCTAACACACTTAATGCAGCTTATGGCTTTCATGAATGACATTACGGTCAATGATCAGTTTTGGGGTGAACATCTGAAAAACACGTACCTGAGCACATTATAAAGCATGTCCACCACTGCGATGTCATCCATCTGACGGACCTTGTTCTCAGCCAAGATTCGAAGTGTCAGGAACCCTGGATGACTATGGACCTGTTCAACTGTCCTGAGCACCTGCGGTCTCTCCTTTTGAAACTTCCAAAGCAGGCCCATGGCACAACCCACATGGTTAACAGAGAGACTTGCCTTGTTTTTGCCCACCACATCAAACACCTGGTCCTCTGCTGTACAGGCCTGGAGCTGCACCAGAACCTGGTCCTTACAGGCAGCCCCATGCTGAAACAGCCTGCGAGAGTAGCTCTGCAGGGCACGAAGCCTGAACATGGCTGAAGAAGGGGACCGGTCAGAAAATGTGCCTGCTCCACATACTAGTAGCCATTCAGCAATGTCAATGCAGCTGCTGAATTCTGAGGTGCTCTGGTACTGCTGAGGTGAGGACTCTAAACATTAAGGACAGGCATGAGACAGTCATTCTGGTATTAACATCACCACATATGGTTAAGTAAACTTTAATGCTGGAAACTGGAGTAACCATTAAAATAACGTTACATTTATATATATACAGGATTATATATATATATATATATATA
>JBBPDE010000006.1:86485-99187 GCA_037974605.1 Nannopetersius ansorgii
GTGTGTGTGTGTGTGTGTGTGTGTGTGTGTGTGTGTGTGTGTGTGTGTGTGTGTGTGTGTGTGTGTGCGTGTTTCAGGCTGGGTAAGATCCTGGTCCAGGCCACCATGGCGGTGTACAAAGATGCGATGGAGAACTTTTTACCAACTCCCTCTAAATCTCACTACATCTTCAACCTCCGAGACTTTGCCAGAGTCATTAAAGGAGTGCTGCTGTGTCCACATTCACACATGCAGGTGTGACACACACACACACACATGCATACACACGCACACAGGTAACTTGTGCAGACTGTTCTGACTCCTGCAGTATTTATGTGTCTTTATGGTTTATTGTTCCTGTGCAGGATGGCGATAAGTTGACCAGGTTATGGATCCACGAGGTCTATCGAGTGTTCTATGATCGTCTGATCGATACAGAGGACAGAGAGACATTTTTCAGCATTGTTAGAGAGAGAACGTCAGGCTACTTCAAACAGACCCTGGATAAGGTACTCACTGTACAACAGGTGGAGGTAGCTCAGCGGGTAGGATACTTGCCTCCGGACCAAGAGGTCATGGGTTCGAATCCTACTTTCAGCACGACCACTGGGTTCCTGAGCAAGACCCTTAACCCTAAATTGCTCCAGGGAGAGACTGCTCCCTGTAGGTAGGGAATGGAAGTTGCTTTGGTTAAAAGCGTCTGGTTAATGTACAACACAGATCTTTTTAAAGGCTGATTGTATTCAGCGTCTTCCACTGGTAGGCATCATGCCCCATTACTTTGTACACACTTATATTGTGGTCTGGCATCAAACAAGCCATGGTCCAGTTCTGGTCCACATCCAGGGCATTGGGAACCTCCGGTGTTGCGTATTGGATAACTCCACTGCCGTCCATGCAGCAGACTGCAGTTCAGTGCCTACTAGGGGAAAAGCCATTGTCACACTAATAAAGAATCCTTAGGCTGGACTCGAACACTACTTTCACCTAGAGCCCTTCTCAGCTTTTCCCCTTCTTACCTCTCCAATCTCCTTCAGGTCTACACCCATCCATGCACCTTACAATCATCAACAGCTGGTCTATTGTCTGTTCCACAATGTCCTGTATTACTCCTAGACCCTGGAAATCCCTCCTTCTATATATTCCACTTGAAAGTACAGTAATCCCCTGCTTATCGCAGGGGTTATGTTCCAAGAGCACCCATGTATAGTGAAAAACTGCGTTGTTATGTTTTGGTAAAAAAAATGCCTAGACTGCCTATTTTCATAGTGTAAACCCTAAATCTGACCCCATATCTGCTCCCAGAACACTTTAAATTCATTTTAACCTCAGTTTAATGCATTACGCTTAAAGAAACTGTAAAGGTAAATAAATCATCAGTATTAGAAAACTGCTTAAAAAAACATTAGCATTAGAGGTTAGCATTAGCGGCATGCAAAGACTCTTACTAATACTAAATAAACTGAGATAACTTTTGAAAATGGGGGGGGGGGGTTAAAACACTAAAATACGAGGACAGGTCAAGGAGCAGTCATTGTACATACTGCAGCAGTTTCTGCTTCTTCTTAATTTTTATGGAGTTTGACAACTTTTCACTGTGTTACTGCCATCGCTGGACTGGAGGCAGTAATACAGTTCTCAGAATAAAACCTGCGTTAGACTGCGAATGCTGATCCACGTAAAACTGATCCACGTTACTGTATGCATTTTAAGGCCTGGTCTGTTTGATGCCCTGAGTTTCTGTAACTAGGGTGTTGTTATGATGTTCATGCATTTGGCAGATGTTTTTAATCACAGGTGTAGCTAGATGTAGCCTCAAGGTGTTGAGCGTGTTTTGTGAAACTTTGAAAAGGGAATGTAATGAGTGGGTTCCTTCCAGCTTTTTTAGGTTTATGTTTATTCCTCTATTCACTCTGTTTTTTTTCCTTTATTCTTTTATCCTCCCCTTATCCAGCTGCTCTGCCATCTCTCTCCATCCGGTAAAGTTTCAGACGAGAACATCCGCGGGCTGTTCTTCGGCGATTACGGCAGGCCAGACTCGGACGTCAAGCCGTACGACGAGTTGACGGACCTCCGCGCCCTGACGCAGGTGATGGAGCTCTACCTGGATGAGTTTAACAACGTCAGCAAAGCCCCCATGAGCCTGGTCATGTTCCAGTTTGCCATCGAGCACATCTCGCGCATCTGCCGCGTTCTAAAGCAGGACAACGGCCACCTGCTGCTGGTGGGAATCGGTGGCTCTGGACGCCAGAGCACCACCAAACTGGCCACGTTCATTAGTGACTACGAGCTGTTCCAGATCGAACTGACAAAGAGTTATGGAACTGCAGACTGGAGGGACGACCTGAAGCGAGTGATGCTGAAAGCTGGAGTGGAGGGCAAGAGGACCACCTTCCTTTTCAGTGACACTCAGATCAAGGATGAGACATTTGTGGAGGACATTAACATGCTGCTGAACACCGGAGACGTTCCCAACATCTTCCCAGCTGACGAGCGCGCTGACATCATCGAGAAAATGCAGGGCATTGCCAGGGTGGAGGGCAGGAAGGTGGAAGCTACACCGCTGACAATGTACAATTTCTTCATCGACAGGGTCAAAACTAACCTGCATATCGTTCTAGGTACAGAATTTACAGACACACAAACACACACACATTACACAAAAGTGCTGAAAAAAGTATTAATCTACTGAAGAACAGGTGTTTTCTTTAATGAGTATTGAGTCCATACACCTTAATTCACAGTGCGGTTAGGCCACCTGACACTTTGATACACAAATGTTTCTCTTGGCCAAAGGTCCAGTGCCAAAGGGACTTTGTTCCATTGGCCAGAGGAGCAGTGTTTTTATGTGTAAATGTAGACATTTTTGTTTGTTCCAAGGTATAGTAAGAAAGACATCATGGCTAATCCATCAGTTCACCTACACCTTCGACTCGACTCACAAGTTTATCTGCGTGTGTTCCAGAGCATAACATGTGGCCAAGAAGAAAGCTTAGTAGTTTAGTTGGCTAAACTGGACACTTCAGAGAGATTCTGACAGTTATGTTTTCCAGTCTAGAGGGTTGAAAATGAAACTTGAACTGGTTCACTGTTTCTCAGTTCTTGTTATTTGGCTATAAAACAAAGAACACTCTTGGAGACAGTAGATGCAATTAGTTTAAGTCCTTCTTTAGCTAGGTGGACCTGGTGGACCCCTCTCCATCTAGCTGGATCATCACTACCTGATACACACACACACTTCCATGTCAATTTCACTGCGGGGTTGAGAACATTCCACCTTCCTAATGACTCCTGGTCAACGGCATACCTGTGGTCAGAAACAGTATATGTGTATCTGTGTGTGTGTGTGTGTGTGTGTGTGTGTGTGTGTGTGTGTGTGTGCGTGTGTGTGTGTATGCGAACCTAGCGATGAGCCCGATTGGAGATGCATTCCGGAATCGCCTGCGAATGTTCCCGTCTCTGATAAACTGCTGCACAATCGACTGGTTCCAGGCCTGGCCCACCGATGCCCTCGAAATGGTGGCTAACAAGTTCCTGGAGGAGGTGGAACTTGAGGACCACATCAGAACAGAGTGAGGCCATGAGCTTACAGACTCTCTTCACTACCAGTTAGAAATACTCACTGTCCTGTGAGCCAAAAAAAATGTTACAGTATTTTTTCAAACCACACCAGTGTAGATGTTGAGGCAGTTGGCAGATCAGTGGACTTTCTAACAGAAATACATTAGTATCGCTTGAATGTAGCTCCCACTTTAGTCCATGTTTATGGACTTTACACTTAAAAACATGGGTGAGATGATTTAGTTCACAGTTTATATTTAGTTGTTAGTTTATAGCTAGATAGCTAAATATAGTTTTGAATCTGTCTATCAAAAGATTAGCAGTTGTTTAAATGGCTTGAGGAACAAAAGGGACTTCATTGGGTTTCAGTTCTGGACAAAAGGACCCTGTTCCACTGGCCTTAAGTCCAATACCAAAGTGACCCTGTTCCTGAGCCCATAGGTCCAGGAACAAAGAGACTTCTCTCCATTGGCTATAAATGCAGTACCAATAGTACTTTGCTCCAGTGGACGTAGGTCCAGTACCAATGGAACCTTTCTCTACTGGCCATGGATCAAGTATTAAGAGCACCCTGTTAAATTGGTCATGGGTCCATAACTGAAGGGATTTTGCTCCATTGGTCACAGGTCCAGTACCAAAGGGTACCTCCAGTGAATGTAGGTCCAGTACTAAAGGGATCTTGTTCCACTGGCCTTAGGTAATGTATCACTGGGACCCTGTTCCATTGACCATTGGTGAGGTACCAAAGGGACCAAAGTGATTGGCCAGAGGTCCAATACCACAGAGATGCTGGATACACCACAGAGAACTGAAAATATCTCTCTCTCGGTCTCTCCTCAGGGTGGTGGAGATGTGTAAGACGTTTCAGGAGAGCGTGCAGAAGCTCTCAGAGCGATATTACTCCCGGCTGCGCAGGCATAACTACGTCACACCCACATCCTACCTGGAGCTGATCCTCACCTATAAGACCCTGCTGACCTCCAAGCGCACCGAGGTCAACACCTTCAGGAACCGATACCTGATCGGCCTGCAGAAACTCGACTTTGCTGCTTCTCAGGTGAGACGCCTGGCACCAGGTAGTAGCAATGCACATTGAAATTGGCTATTAAAGCAGCAAAGCCATCACAATTAGACTCTGGCTGTTTAAACGTTGCTGCTTATGTCCAATTAAAATAAAACGAGAATCTAAACCTGTTCGAATATCTGTCAATGCTGTTGGTGGAGCACTATAAAAATTCAAGTTTCAAGTTTTATTGTCATATACAGATAACAATGTAGCATCATTACTGTAATGAAATTCTTAGGCTCGTGTTCCCCCAACTTTACATAAATATATAGAAGAATAAAAAATTAAATAAAAATAAAAATAACAAAATTTAAAAAGTAAACATTTGACAGTTTGACAATATCTATGTTTATATATATATATATATGAGGGAATGTAATGTACATGTAAACATTTTTGAAAGAATGTGCAATATTTGGATAATATTGTTTTGAAGCGTGTTTAGCATTTACAGAATGGAAAGGTAATAGTACAGTATTGCTATTGATAGAATGTTCCAAAAGCTTCGCTTCTGGTCATCTACTGTTCTGCTGGGTCTTCTCCACAGGTAGCAGTGATGCAGCAGGAGCTGACTGCACTGCAGCCGGAGCTGATCCGCACCTCAGCCGAGACAGATGAGATGATGGTGAAGATCGAGAAGGAGACGGTGGAGGTGGACGCCAAGAAAGAGCTGGTAGCTGCTGACGAGAAAGTAGCCAATGAAGCTGCAGCAGCCTCCAAAGCCATTAAGGTGACATTTTCACATGTATTTAAAGGGGGTTCCCAGACCAAAAGGATCATTTAATATGTTATTTATGATGTTATTTAGTACTCTGTATTACCGCAGTATGTTCTTCAAGTTTGACAGGATTCATTCTTTTGTATTTTTTCCTTCATTGGTTTCTCATTGTTTGGAGAGAGTGGCACTAATACATCATTGGGAATCCCACTCCTGATGTAGAGGCTAATGAATATGAAATGACATGATGTTCGTCCACACATCAGGACAATTTTCTGGCTTAGAAAAAACACTCATACGTTCACTCCATCATTTTGGTGTGTGATCGTTTGAGTTAGTACCTAAATGATTAGAGTATAAGAGTGTAAACTTGTTCAAAGGACATTTTAGTTATTGGCTCATTGATTCATTGATGGATTGATGGACAGGACGAGTGTGAGGGAGACCTGGCAGAGGCTATGCCGGCCCTGGAAGCTGCTCTCTCAGCCCTGGACACACTGAAGCCAGCTGATATAACGGTGGTAAAATCCATGCAGAACCCTCCTGGCGCCGTTAAACTGGTCATGGAGTCCATCTGTGTCATGAAGGGCATCAAACCGGAGCGGAAACCTGACCCTGGGGGCTCTGGTGAGAACATGTAATGTAAATATATATTGAGACTTGGTCCTAGTCATGCACAATTAGGGACTGACCTGCTCTGACAGGCTTGCTTTAACAAGAAGGGCTTGTTCATTATCAGATAAACCAGGTCAGTTGGTTTTGTGAAAAGCTGTGAAAAGTTCCTTCACAGGACTGATAATCGTTTCGTTTTCACACAGGCAATATGATTGAGGATTACTGGGGGCCGTCCAAGAAACTGCTGGGAGACATGAAGTTCCTGGATAACCTGAAGGCCTTCGACAAGGACAACATCCCGGCCGCCAACATCAAGAAGATCCGTGAGAAGTTCATTGATCACCCAGAATTTAAGCTAGCTCTGATCAAAAACGTCTCGTCAGCCTGCGAGGGGCTCTGCAAGTGGGTTCGTGCCATGGAGGTGTACGAGCGAGTGGCAAAGGTGGTTGCCCCGAAGAAAGAGCGCCTCCGCGAGGCTGAGAAGGAGCTGGCCGTGCAGATGCAGATGTTGACGGTGAAGCGTGGAGAGCTGAAAGCTGTCCAGGACCGCCTGCAGTCCCTGAATGACACATTCGCAGCCATGATTCAGAAGAAGAAGGACTTGGAAGACAACATCGAGCTCTGCTCGCAAAAGTTGATCCGGGCAGAGAAGCTGATCGGTGGCCTGGGAGGGGAGAAGGAAAGGTGGACTGAGGTGGCGAGGCAGCTGGGACTCAGGTACACGAACCTGACGGGTGATGTACTGCTGTCCTCAGGCACCGTATCCTACCTGGGGGCCTTCACCGTGGATTTCAGAGTGGAGTGCCAGCGGGAGTGGCATGAGCTCTGCAAGCAGAAAAGGGTACCATGCTCCGACGACTTCAACCTGAGCAACACCCTCGGCAACCAGGTACTGATCCGGGCGTGGCAGATTGCCGGGTTACCTGTGGATTCCTTCTCAACCGACAACGGAATTATCGTGTCCAACTCCCGCCGTTGGCCACTCATGATCGACCCGCAGGTAAGACAACTCGATTTTCACGATTACATTAATGTTGGTTATTTTTTAACACAATGTCCAAACTCAACTAACCCATTTACATTAAAGGGGACATGTTATGCAAAACTCACTTTTAAAAAAAACGTTATAAAAGTTATAAAAGGTCTGGGTTACAAAATCTTTACACAAAATCACTCTCACATAAAGAGATAATACAGCTTTATTCTTCACAGTTTCAGGCCTTTTTAAGGGCTCCATGCTTACGAAACAAAACTAAATGAACAAGCTAGTTCATAATTAACTGCGATAGAAACACAAAAGTCACCATTTAAAAGTACTTCCATCTCCCGCATCTGCTGACTCGTCCCAGACAGCAGGTCCAGATTGTCCACGGTGATGAAGACAGCTCCTTATTCACAGCTCCTTATTCCAATTTAAAATACTTAAGGTGGAACTTTTTAAGGTGGAGGAACCCAATTTTTTGGAACACGGCCATGGAAAATGAATCGAAAGCCGCAGTTCTTCAGTTTTCTCTGTCTGGGAGAAAGTGCAGGATTTGTGCTGATCTTTACAGCAACAACACTTTATGGGTGACTGGCCTCCGCCTGTAGACGCAGTGCTCGGCTTCTCCGTGCTCTAACACCAGCAGACAACATGGAGGATCTTCAGCTAATCTAGTGGGTGGGGTCGCCACAGATGAGGGGCGGTTCTATGCGAATTGGCCCAGTATTACATTACACTGGGCTCTCCGTCCAAACCGCTGGTTCTGAAAGGGCCTGAAACTGTGGAGAATAAAGCTGAAGAATCTCTTTATGTGAGAGTAATTTTGTGTATAGAACTTCATGAACATGTTTTGTAGCCCATAGACCTTTTATAATTAATAATACCCAACCTTAAAATCTTTATCTAACCTAATCTTTATCTAATCTTAAACCTAACCTTGATAAGCCCCTGGGTTTCACCAGTTTGTTAGTAGATAATCAGGACAAGGACCATCAGACCAAAGTGTGACCCAATTATGTTGCCCCCTTTTTAATTATTGTATTAGATTCATTTTATTTTCCATATCCCCGAACCACCCTGTAGGGCCAGGCCAACAAGTGGATCAAGAACATGGAGAAGGCCAATAAGCTCTCCGCCATCAAACTCTCTGACAGCAACTACATCCGAACCTTGGAGAATGCCATCCAGTTTGGAACTCCGGTCCTCCTGGAGAACGTGGGCACAGAGCTAGATCCAGTTCTTGAGCCTGTCCTCCTGAAGCAGACCTTCAAGCAGCAGGGTGTGGAGTATATGAAGCTTGGCGAGAATATCATTGAATATTCCAGAGACTTCCGGTTCTACATGACAACTGGGCTGCGGAACCCACACTACCTGCCGGAGGTAGCTGTGAAGGTGTGTTTGCTGAACTTTATGATCACACCACTGGGGCTCCAGGACCAGCTGCTGGGGATCGTGGCTGCCAAGGAAAAACCCGAACTGGAGGAAAAGAAGAACCAGCTGATCCTGGAGAGTGCCGCTAACAACAAACAGCTCAAGGAAATCGAGGACAAGATCTTAGAGGTGCTGTCCTCATCCCAGGGGAACATTCTGGAGGATGAAACCGCCATCAAGGTCCTGTCTTCCTCCAAAGTTCTCTCCGAGGAGATCTCGGAGAAGCAGAAGATCGCCAGCTTGACGGAGCGGGAAATCGATGAAACGCGGCTGGGTTACCGACCTGTGGCTGAGCACTCATCCATCCTGTTCTTCTGCATCTCTGAGTTGGCGAACATCGAGCCCATGTACCAGTACTCTCTCGCCTGGTTCATCGGCCTGTACCTGCAGTCCATCGCCCAGAGCGTGGCCAGCGACGACCTGGACACCCGCATTTCCAACATACTGGAGCACTTCACCGTCAGCATCTACAAGAACGTCTGCCGCTCGCTGTTCGAGAAGGACAAGCTGCTGTTCTCACTTCTCCTCACGGTTGGCATCATGCAAGGCAAAGGTCTGGTCAATGACCTCGTCTGGCGCTTCTTGCTCACAGGTGGTGTCGCCCTCGACAACCCACACCCAAATCCCGCCCCCGAGTGGCTGTCAGACAAGGCGTGGTCAGAGGTGGAGTTATTGATCTGACTTTGTAACTTATAGAGGATTTTGGATTTCTGTATTTTTAAGTGTTTGGAGTGGAGGTGGTCTGAAACCAAGTCAGAATTGTTTACAGTGGAGGTGAATTGAACCAGACGTCTGCCTCTAAAAGCTCCTTCAGATAAAGTTATTATATGAAATGCCGCCTGATGCCCAGGATGCTTTTGGAGAAGCTTTGGTGGTGATGCATGCAGGGAGTCGTGAGGCAAAATAGTCCAGAAGCAAACACTATATTACTGCTGGAGACGTCTGGTTCCATTCACCTCTACTATATTAGTGTTGGAGACATCTGGTTCCATTCACCTCTACTATATTAGTGTTGGAGACGTCTGGTTTTCACACTGGTTTCCCTTCGCTCAGGTGGTCCGAGCCTCTAATCTCCCCAACCTGGAGGGTCTGTTTGAGCATGTGCAGGAGAACGTGGAACAGTGGAAGCAGATTTATGACTCTGGCCAGCCACACGGGGAGCAGTATCCGGGAAGGTGGCGCACCCTGGTGGGCATGGAGCGCATGGTGGTTCTCCGCTGCTTCAGGCCTGATAAGCTGGTTCCCGCCGTGCAGGACTTCATTGTGGAGAACATGGGCCGCACCTACATCGAACCTCCGACCTTCGACCTGCCGGGGAGCTACAGCGACTCTAACTGCTGTTCCCCCCTCATCTTCATCCTGTCTTCAGGGTCAGACCCTACGGCAGGTGAGTGTATGTGTGTATGTGAGGTAAGTACAGAGGGGTGTGAGGTGTGTGTGAGAGACTAACAGTGATTATTGACACTGATAATCTCTTTCTCTCTCTCTCTCTTTCTGTCTCTCTCTCTCTCTCTCTCTCTCTCTCTGTCTGCCTCTGTCTATCTCTCTTTCTCTCTGTCTGTGTCTCTCTCTCTGTTTCTCTCTCCCTCAGTTCTGCTAAAGTTTGCGGATGATGTGTGTATGGGTGGGGGTCGGACTCAGACGGTGTCTCTGGGTCAGGGTCAGGGTCCGGTTGCCGCCCGCATGATCGAGTCGGCGCTGAAGGACGGAACCTGGGTGGTGCTGCAGAACTGTCACCTAGCAACCAGCTGGATGCCAACCCTAGAGAAGATATGTGAGGAGGTCATCACCCCGGAAAACACACACCCCGACTTCAGGTGAGTCACACACACACACACACACACACACACACACACACACCGACTTCAGGTGAGAAACACACACCCTGATTCTGCCCCCCCTCAGGCTGTGGTTGACCAGCTACCCGTCGGAGAAGTTCCCGGTCAGTGTCCTGCAGAACGGCGTGAAGATGACGAACGAGCCCCCGAAGGGTCTGCGGGCAAACCTGCTGCGCTCCTTCCTGAGTGACCCCGTCTCTGACCCCGCCTTCTTCTGCAGCTCCTCCAAACCGGAGGCGTGGCAGAAGCTCCTGTTCGGACTCTGCTTCTTCCACGCCCTGGTGCAGGAGAGGAGGACCTTCGGCCCGCTAGGTCAGAACCCCCCTCACCATCTGCCTGTCTGTCTGCCTGCCTGTCTGTCCTTCCGTCCATCCATCCGTCCTTTTGTCTGTCCATCTGTCCGTCCACCTGTCTGCCTGCCTATCTGTCTGTCTGTCTGTCTGAGATGCTCGGCCTGCAGGCAAATTGTTGGGGTTTACACTTTCATGACCTGTTAGATATACAGGTATCAAGATTTTTGCACAGTACTGTAAGTTACAGGAAATGAAAAGGGTGCTGTCCTTGGGGGCTGGGGAGCAAAAGACTTTTGCACAGTCGTTTGTGAGTGTATTTCTGTTTTCTGTCTCCAGGCTGGAATATCCCGTATGAGTTTAACGAGTCGGATCTGCGGATCAGCATGCGGCAGATCCAGATGTTTCTGGACGAATATGAGGAGATTCCTCTGGAGGCTCTGACCTACCTGACCGGTGAGCCCTGTCACAGTGGGAGAGGTTGTGTTGACGTAGGTGTGTTTGTGTGTGTGTGTGTGTGTGTGTGTGTGTGTGTGTGTGTGTGTGTGTGTGAGAGCCCTGTGTACATCAATTTGTAGCAGTTGAACTATACAAAATATATAATACAGTAAACCGCTGCTTATCACAGGACAAATACAGTACTCATTTAATTTACAGTAATAAAAATACAGGGCTTTCAGAAGAACAAAACAAAAAACGGGAGAAACATTAGAGGCGCTCCACGAGGGAATTCTGGACTGCAGCTGCGTCAAAGGGCAGCAGCCAATCAGCAGCAAGGAGAAATAAATAAAGCTCTAGGATCGGCTTTCAAGCCTCACATCTGTGGTACTGCAGCACCCCCTGCACACCGATGCCCCACAGTTATAAACCTCAACTCTCTCTCTGCGTCTCTGTTTCTCTTCCTCCTGTCCTTTCTATAACGCTCCCTCCAGGCGAGTGTAATTACGGCGGCCGAGTGACGGATGATAAGGACCGCAGGCTACTCCTCTCTCTGCTCTCCACCTTCTACAGCTGGGAGCTCATCCAGCAGGACGAGTACCGAGTGTGTGAGGGGGAGCTTTACTACGTACCTGCACACGGGCCCTATCAGGTACACACACACACATACGCACACACACACACACACACATACGCACACCCTTATACACACACACACACTCACTTGCACACACACACACACACACACACACAGCAGGACAAGTACCGAGTGTGTGAGGGGGAGCTTTACTACGTACCTGCACATGGGCCCTTTCAGGTACACACACACACACTCACATACACACACACTCTCATATACACACACAGCAGGACAAGTACCGAGTGTGTGAGAGGGAACTTTACTACGTACCTGCACACGGGCCCTATCAGGTATACACACACACACACACACACATATGCATACAAACACACACACACTCTCTTACATACACACACACACAGCAAGACCACACTGCTCACCTGTTCCATTATTAGTATAGAATGTGTGTTTAGAGCTGTACATGACCTTCAGGAATGTTAGCCCGAAGGGCGTCGGAGCGCCGCAAATGTAGATCATTACAGACAGTAATAACTGTTTATATTTATATTTGTCCGCTCTGTTTTCAGAGTTATGTTGACTACATCCGCGATCTGCCGATTACAACTGAGCCTGGCGTCTATGGTCTCCACAGCAACGCTGATATCACCAAAGACAACCAGGAAACCAATCAGCTTTTAGATGGAGTGTTGCTGACCTTGCCCAGGCAAACGGGGGGTGGGGCCAAATCACCTCAGGTGGGTGTGGCTAGTGTTCTTTCTCTGTTTTCTTTTTGTGTTCATTTTTAACACAGAAATCTAACCAAATGCTGTTTAACTTTGATTTTATCCATAACACTGTGTGTGTGTGTGTGTGTGTGTGTGTGTGTGTGTGTGTGTGTGTGTGTGTGTGTGTGTGGACAGGAAGTTGTGGATGAGCTGGCAGAGGATATCATGTCGAAGCTGCCGTCTGATTTCAACTTGGAGGTGGTGATGCTTAAATACCCGGTGATGTACGAGGAGTCCATGAATACCGTCTTACGGCAGGAGCTCATCCGCTTTAACAAGTAACACACACACACACACACACACACACACACCTCCCTCTCCCCATCACCCAGTATAACTGTCCTCTCTCTCTCTGGGTGGGTAGGGTGGTCCTCCCTCTCCCCTATCACTCAGTATAACTGTCCTCTCTCTCTCTGGGT
>JBBPDE010000006.1:132338-142611 GCA_037974605.1 Nannopetersius ansorgii
TCTGCCGGAATCAAATTCCTTGTATGTGCTCACGCACATACTTGGCCAATAAACGCGATTCTGATTCTGATTCTGATACTGTATATACATGTGTGTATATATATATATATCTATATCCATATTCATCATATAGGTATAAAAATATCTGATGTATGTTGGTGTTTGAAGATATATTACCGTATGCATAAATGTACATTATATCTCCAACCATGAGGGGAAAAGGTGTAAAGAGTTAATTGACTGTGTGTGTTTGTGTGTGTCGTCAGGTCATCGCGGGACCGTGATCACGAGCGATCCCGCGGTTCGTCCGAGCGCCGGTCCGATGGTTTGAATGGGAGGGTGGAGTCCCGTCGCTCCGGCGACAGAGAGTCCGGAGAGCTATGAGCTTCATTACCCAGCAGTACATTTTAGTTTCCATGGAAATGCAGACTATTAGCCTGTACCCTCTTAGCTGCCCATACAAGACCCCCACACCACACCACAACCCCCACCCACAGCTTTTTTTTTTGTCTACTTCCTTTTATTTTTTTTTTTATTACGTTCCTTTTATGTTAAGCCACTGCTCTTCGTTCCTATCGCTGTGCAGCTGAGACGTTTTCCATGAGAAACGCCGCACTGTGGAGTCTTTCGGGAGTGAAGAGCACTGGCCTCGAACCCGTCCCTCCTTTTGTAATGTTCATTGACGATACTTACCATGTTCCCCCAAAAGCTATTGTTTTCTGTGTCCCTGTTTTCTTCTTACGTTTAATCATTGTAGATGGTGGCGCTTTTTACCTTGTACTGTTTGTAGAGAGAGAGAGAGAGAGAGTGTGTGTGTGTGAGGGAGAGAGAGAGAGAT
This sequence comes from Nannopetersius ansorgii, assembly GCA_037974605.1. Lineage (NCBI taxonomy): Eukaryota > Metazoa > Chordata > Actinopteri > Characiformes > Alestidae > Nannopetersius > Nannopetersius ansorgii. The sequence continues at coordinate 133,177 of JBBPDE010000006.1, forward strand.
TGTGTGTGTGTGTGTGTGGTTGCTTGAGCTTCTTGAAAATCTGCTCTGAGGTCAGTCCAACAGCCCTGTATATAGACGTAGCTGCACGATTTCCTTCCCCAAACAGACGGGACAAAAAATAAAAAGTCCACACTCCTGCGTTCCCAGTAGCAGAAGGCTAGAGATCAGTACAAGTATAAACGAATGATTTATCGCCAAGTTGGGTTCTTTAATGGTGTATTCTTTCAGGTTTAAAACGTTCCTTTTCTTTTATAATGCAGTTATGGTCCATGTTGTCCTAATCTAACTCATTAAATGGATTTTATGAAGTTAAACTTGTTCTTTGTGTGAATTTTTTTTTCTCTGTTCGTCCAGTCCCCACTGTCCATCCAACCAGTGGAGAAACAGCGATGTCAGCACTTTTGAATCCAGAGGGAAGAAAAAAACACCCTAGATCAGCTCCATGTGCTCCACCGCCCTCATCCACTTGTCTAAAGACCTGCTGTTGAGAGCCCCAGCGGGTGGAAGAGTGTTGAATAGTAAAGTCCACAATAAGCGGGGATGTTCCTGTTCACTGTTGTGGTTTCTGGAAAGCTGCGCTGCTGGCCTGGCTTTGTTTTACTAAAGGTTTAGATCAAACTAGCTTGCTTTTAGTAAGTAAATAATGCTTTATTGTCGTCTCAGCCATATGCATTCAGTACACAGCGAGAAAAAACATAGTCCTTCTGGACCAACGGAGCAACATAGAACAGAACAGCAGCACTCGGATAAACAGTGAGAGTAAAAAAGGGGATTACAAGTTAACCTATATATAAATGAGTTTAAAATGCTTCACTTAAAAATAAAATACTGTTGGGAGCCAATAAGTGTTGTACTGTAAGAAAAATATAAACATTCTTACATATTTAAGCACATGCATTTATATCAGTACATATATACACTATTATACAGTTTTACAACAATTGGGAATTGGTATAAATGAGTAGATGAACATTTCTGCGAGGAAAAAGAGAAGTGTGACAATGCAGTTGCTGTAAACTCATTAATTGGAGACGCAGACACTGGTTTTATGGCTACAAAAAAAACCCAGCATCCGGACTTCATCCAGTACAGCATTTTACTCCTGAAGCACACTGGGGTTGTTAGCTCTGCATTACCAAGACAAATAAGGTCAAGCATTGCTGAAATCGTGTGGAGAGAAAGATTCACGCCTTTAAACAGGTGGAAGCACATAGGGGTGGACTGGGACTAGACATAGGCCCTAGACTTTCTCCCAAATAGACCCTCCAACTGGACATACACAAACTATATGGTTCTCCTGAGATCTCCCAATAGTATACTACATAAACATTTACACCAAGTAACATCGCAAAACCTAGTAGTGATGATGGGGGCTGTTTATTAAAGAATTCTAAGCCTTCAAATACAAACACAACAGCCATGCACCAACTTCCTCAACAGAAAGATGCACTTATTTACTAATGGATTTTACACCTAATAAATTGTCATATTAGCGCCCTCTGCTGGTGTTAGCTGATTTCTCAGTTCACGAGAGAGGCAGGCCAACGACTGTTTTCCAGAACACTAAGGTTGCCAGTCCGCCCCTGGAAACACACATAGTCTTGAAAGCAGAGCAGAAAACGTTTGACTCAGTTAAACACTAACACTCTTTTGACTCGTTCCGGTCGCGGGGATCGTTTCTCCTAACGCCGCGTGTTCAGTGGCTGATTTCTCCTCTGTGCTGCGGCGTTTGCTCTGAGGTTGGATGAGTGGGGGTGTAGAGGCTAAACAAACACATGCGCACTACAGCAGGTATTCAAGTTTTTGTGTTGGAACCATGCCAATACTCTAGAAGAGGTGCCAAATTTCAGCTGAAAAAGAAAAACATTTACAGTTCAGCTCAGAAAAACCATCTAGTGAAAGTGACCATTCTATCATAAACGAACAGCCTTAAAATTCTTCATCTGCATTTAACCCATTCACCAAGTGAAGCAGCGGGCAGCCAGGAGCGCCTGGGGAGCAGCGTGTGGGGACGATACCTTGCTCAGGGTACCACAGAGGTGCCACAAGCAGTCTTGGGAATCGAACCCACTAACCACTGGGCTACCAGTTGTCCCACAAGAAAAACTGTTGTCTGATTGTACAAACAGATATAAAGCAAAATGTAATCTATTTTTTTAAAGACAAAAACCTAAAGAAAAGAGAAACAAATGAGGCACTGCCTTTTAATAAGCAAACCATGAGAATTACATCAAAACAATCAACTATTCGCTTAAATTAGAGGCAGTTGGCGCTTGACTGTGATCCAACATACTCTGTAGTCCAAAGTGATGGAGTTTTTGTACAAAACTGTAATTCGTAAACAGCTGTTTTTATACCAACTTACAGAGTACAATGAAGCTGTTTTTCAGGCTTTGTTTTGTGTTGTTCCCCATCTGAGTGACTGGTTGTCTGGTGGTTAGGGACTTGACCCTGTGGCCAGAAGGTTGTGGGTTCAAATCCCAGGACTGCTAATGGCACCTCTGAGGTTCCCATGAGTGAGGTCCCACCACCACACACGGTGTTCCCTGGGCGCGGTGTTCCTTGGTTCTCTGCTTCACTTGGTTATATGGGTTAAATGCAGAGAAAGAATGTCAGACTGAGGGGCGGGTTCTGAAGGAGAGCTTGACATCATTGCACACCTATGTACAGTCTATGCTCCATACTCAAACAGTTTGCTGATTGGACGTTGCTTCACCAGAGCAACTGCGTGTTTTACAGTGAAACTCTCTCAGATGAGAAAGGTTACACAAGACAGTACCAGGAACCCCCCCCCCCCCCAATTCCCTTTCATACCATTCCACTGTTTAGATTTTAGGTCTCTGAGTATGATTCGAGCTGTCCTCCAACCATCATCTGTATGAGAGTGAGATTCAGAGATAGGAACCCCTGAAACTGCTGAACGTGTAAATGTGCTGGAGTGTTAGGAGATGACTCTGGTGAATAAATGAGTCTTTGAAAGTCCTTCTGGAAGCCTGGAGAGCTGTCCGTCAAGACCACATTAAAAATACAAGTATGGATCTCTGGAAGCAAACTGTGAAGAAATTTAGCACAAATGTGATACTAAGAAATAATAATAATATCAGTTTCGTCAGAACGCACCTGTGGGTGGAGCCTGGAATCGAGTCTTTGAATTGGACGTTTGATTCACTGAATTGGTCGGAATGCAGACAGACTGAGTCTTTTAACCGAGTCTTTTGACCGAGTCAGTAGCTGGGTTCTCTGCGTGTCACAGTAAACCCAGCCGTTAGCATTAGCGTTAGCCTCTTCCCAGCTCCGCGGAAATGTCCGGCCGTCCGTAGCCGCCGGTGGGACTGGCCGCCTGTGTCGGACCTGCGTCTCCCCCACAGCCCCGGCGAGAAGCCGGACACATTAATGAGCGGGCGGCCAGCAGTCTACATAAAACACCGTGGTGCTACGCTACGCTAAGCTACAGCGGAGTGTCCTCGGGCCGCAGCCGGGGAAGGAGCCTGGGCGCTGGGCAGAGCGCCGTGTTTACCACCGGTATGTCCGGACACCCCCACAGCACGCAGCAGGCCTTCTGTCCCCAGGACAGGGGATCTTTATCAACAGTGCCGAGCTCTCAGTTAACCAACACCTGCATCATTCACATTTCCCGGACACGACGCTTTCTTAGGGTTCGTTAGAATAACGTCCTGCTTTTCCCAGCAGAGACAGTGACAAGCAGGGGCAGAGGGACAGCAGGACACTCTCTCTACCTGTCCTGATCTGAAGAGCCGTTTCGTTTGACCTGGGCGAGTTTTCATGGTTCTTATTTGACAGTTGATTGACCCTGTCCAGCCTCCTGACTCTTGATAACCTGTCGGTTAGTCTGTGTTCAGCAGGGATATCAGGAGTACCGAGGACATCAGGCTGCCTGGGAAGACCAATTGTGTCCTACATCCATCTAGACAGAGCTGGTTAGGTTCCTTAAATGGACATGGGTTCTATCCTGCATCCATCCATCCATCCACCCACCCACCTGTACATCCTTACATCCAGACAGAGCTGGTTAGGTTAATTTAATGGACATGGGTTCTATCCTGCATCCATCCATCCACCCACCCTCCCACCCATCCATCCCTCCCACCCATCCATCCCTCCAAGCTGCTAAGATTCCCTTTACTAGAGGACTTGTGGGCTTGCATCCCATTTTTGTCCAGAAAGAGGTTAAGTTAGGACCCTTCAGTGGACACATGGGTTTTGGTTCTCATGTTCCTTCAGACAGAGCTGCATAGGGTCTGTTGACAGGAGGACGTGGCTTTGGTTCTTGGATCCAGTTCACTTGATGCAGAGCTGCATAGGCTTTATTAACTGGAGGAGATGGTTTCAGTTCTTGTATTCACCATCGTCTGTCTTTGTCTCTTGGTTGCAGCTCGAAGGCAGAGGCATCTCTCCAGGTGACGCCATACCCCGGGAGCGGCCGGTGCCCCAGCCGAAGAGACGGGGAACAGGATTGGGAAGCAGGGGGGAGCGGCCACCGCAGAGCCTGTGGAAAAGATGCAGGCCGGCAGCCCGGAGAAGGGCTCCTCCTCGGCGCAGGAGCTCAAAGAGCAGGGCAACCGCCTGTTCCTCTGCCGCAAGTACCAGGAGGCCGCTGCCTGCTACAGCAAAGCCATCGTAAGTGTGGAGGAGAAACAGTGCAGGGTTGGTCACTCCTGGACCGGGCCACACTGGACCGGATCTTGGGATGCACCGATTGCAATTTTCTTGGCCGATTCTGATTACCGATTTTTTTGTAAGTATGATCAGCCGAAACTGATTTTTCAGATACCGATTTTTTCCCCAGATAACAGAAAATTAGAGCTGCTGCATGTAGACACAAAAAATGGGTTTCAACTTTTTTTTAATGTGATGTGGTAGTTACTTTCCCTGTTTACTTTTATAATAGTGACATATGATAGTGGCAGCTCTACAGCAAATACTAACAAAAATCAAATTCCCCCCCCCAAAAAAAAAGATCGGTTTGAAATCGGCAATACGTGTGAGTGATCAGCCGATCACCAATCAGGCCAAAAATCGTCCGTTTCCGATCACTGGCTGATCAATCGGTGCATCCCTAACCGGACCATCTCTTGTTGAAAACATTGCTCCTTTCTGTACCTGGAAATGTTATTGAATTATATTTGATTCAGTTCAAAGCTTAGGGCTGACCAACAATCTGTGAAATATTTGAAAACTTGAAGGGATATTTTGGTAAAAAAAAAAAATCAGATGTTCACAGTTTCCCACTGACCTCAGATGTGATGAATCGGCCAAAACATGCTTGGAGTCTAAGTTTTGGAGTGTAAGAGCTGCAAGGTTTATACGGCTAACACTAGAATTCAATAGTTAAGGTGGATCGGACTAGTTGTTTAGGACACAGTGTGACTTACTGTGAGCTGTAGAAATTAACTGGCCTTCAGTGTCGAGACGAACGCTGCGGCGGCGTCTTTTTGCACTACAGGGTCTGTTTTCACAAACCGCCTTAGGACACGACGCTGTTTCTCCGGCCGAGGTGTTTTCAGGAACGGTTCTCTGCAGCCGTGAAATATTTTAAATATTTGTTGTTATACCAAGTTGTCTCCACCTTAATGAAGATCTGGAAGTGGTTTGAGGGTCCAGCGAAGTTCTGGGGAAGATTTTGCGCTAAAGATTTAGGTGACTCCTAGTGTTCGTGACATTAGCCTCTTAGCTCTAGTTTTTTTTTAACTAAAGGAGGAAAATCTGGACTTCAAACATGCCTCCACTGATCAGTCTGGGGTCAGTGGGAAACTGGGTAAATGTGCTTTTCTTTTTTCACATTTTACTGCTAATTATTGAATTGCTCTAAATGACAAACTGAATGCAAGGCAAATTATGTTTCAGGGTTATTGGAGTTCAGCAGATAAGACTAAAATAAAATATATTGGTTTTTTTTTGTGAATCTCCTGGTATTTTACAAATAGGCACACCTTAATCTGACAGAGTGCTGCTTGAAAGTTTGTGAACCCTCCAGACATGGTCACCGTTTTTCTGCACATATACCCAAATCCCAAATTGTAAGCACACCTTCCAAATAATGGGCACACACACTCTATATATATATCATTATTTAATTAAAAAAAAGGTGTTTTTTCAAAAACTGAAAATTTAACAAGTGCAAAAGTATAGGGGGTTCTTCACTGACTGGTACCAGCACGGTTCAGTACTCTGTTTTGTTTCGGACCTACAGTTTTCCCTACAACTTTTTGCTATAGCGACCAAACATTCCGAGCAGCAGCCCGAGTGGAGCGCTCTAAGCTGAGGTAAACAACCCGGCATCATTACAATCGCCAGCATGGATGAAATCCGAGGGGTTTTATTTCTTATCCTTGGTTTGTGGCTGTTTGCCACAAAACGGAGACAATTTGCTTAAAGAAGCAACGTTAGGCTAATGCTAATGCTAACGTTCAGTCAACAACACTGGCGTAACCACAGCGACCACCAATCAGTAACCTCCAATATGTACACGCCATCATTTAGTATCAGTTCAGCACGCTTGGAACCTCGGCCAAGATGGTACCAAGAATGGTACCTTTAACTGGGCCTGTCCAAAGTGTGGATCCTCTTTCTCTGAAGCCTTTCCTTTATACTTTTGCTGGAATGTCTTGTTGCATAATTCATTTTCCTTCCAGCTTCAACTCCCTGACTGATGACAGGAAATTCTGGTCAAGAATTTGTTGATACGCCGAAGAATTCATGGTTTCTTGGATAATGCGGAGTCGTCCAGATCCAGAAGCAAAAGAGCCGCCAAATTTCCACCACCATACTTCACTGTGAGAGGAGGTTCTTGTTTTCATAAGCTGTTTTGGCTTTTCTCCAAACAGGTCGAATTTGATTGTGACCAAATAATTCTATTTTGTACTCGTCTATCCAGAGAATGGACTTCCAGAAGACCTCTGGTTTGTCCAGGTGCTCTCTGTCAAAGTTAAAATGGGCAGCTTTGTACTTTTTTGAGAGCAGAGGTTTCCTTCTAACAACCCTTCCATGAATGTCATGGCTATTAAATGATGTGTGGGTTGGCCGTTACACGATTTATTATTTTTCTGGTGCTACTGGGTGATATTTTTGATGGGCGTCCACTTCTAGGCAAAGTTGCTGTCATGGTTTCCTCTCTCTTTTAATTAGTGCAGGCCAACTCCTTTCCCAAGGATGTCTCATTTCATTGGTCTGCTTAAATGATTAATTAAATACCTAAATGTGTTTCACCTGACTGTTACCTGCTTGACTTATGACGTTTTACACGGATCACACAGTTTTTTGGGGGGAACCGAACCCCGAGTTTTATGCAGAAACGGCAAATATTCTATGCTTTTTTTTTGCCTTTTTTGTGGCAATAAATATATTTTTTCTGGGTGTTTTCACACAAGGGGACCTGTTCACCTCGCTGCTGTGTCCCAATACTGTTATGTCGCAACCTTTGGAGTTGCATATCTCGGTGGGGAATTTACCAAAACACAAAGCGTTTTTTCACTCCAAGCAGGTGCTCTTGGAACGTAACCCCCGCGAAAAGCGATTGATAAACATATATCTGACATTTCATGCATAAAAACTGGTGATGATTAAATAAGAAAACCATGGTAAAACAACAAACATCTAAACTGCCCAAGGGGTTCACATACTTTCAAGCAGCACTGTATGTGGGCTCAGTATCAATGTTTTCTTCACTTCCTGTGTTTGTGCAATATGTTGTTGCTGTTTGTGTACTGCCAGTTGTTTACACTACTTTATGGCTCCTGTATTACGTTTGGAGTTTTTCCCATTACTGATAGAGGGAATGCCACAGGTCAGTAATCATCACTAGAGTTCAGGGCTCTTAGGACTTTTTAAGTGGTTCTGAGAGGCTAAAATGTTTATTAACACACATGCGGTCCTGTCCAAAAGTCCTGATCCACCCCTCCTTTCTTTATATTTTGCTTTGAATCGCCTGGTTGTTGCAAAAATACTGTATTCTGTGTGATCTTTGTCATACTGAGCAGATTAAATGAAACAGGAACAAATGTTTTACTCTGACCGGCTGAGTGTGTACAGATGTGCTAACAGATAATAAACAATGAGTGTGCGTTAAGGAAGTGTGAATAAATGTACTTATTCAGAAACACCAGCAAGTATTAGAATCCTGTGAATTGCTGGTGGGGTGACTCTGCTTTTTTGTGTTTAGTAGCTCCAGTCAAACCTGAAATTCAGACTAATTTCATACCCTTGTATTTATTTATTCAATAATTTTATTTATTGTATTCATTTGCGTGTGCAAGCTTTGCTGCATTACATGCAAACAGACTGTTGTGGACTAATCAGGAGCTAATCAAGGGTGTATGTGTGTGTGTGTGTGTGTGTATACGTACAGAACCGGAACCCCTCAGTAGCAGTCTACTACACTAATCGAGCATTATGCTACGTGAAGCTACAGCAGTACGATAAGGCATTGGCTGACTGCAAACACGCCCTTGAGCTCGACAGCCAATCGGTGAAGGCACACTTTTTCCTGGGCCAGTGTCACCTGGAGCTGGAGAATTATGAAGAAGCCATTGGCAACCTGCAAAGAGGTACACACACCTCTCTCTCTCTCTCTCTCTCTCTCTCTCTCTCCTTCTCTCTCTCTCCTTCTCTCTCTCTCTCTCTCTCTCTCTCTCCTTCTCTCTCTCTCTCTCTCTCTCTCTCTCTCCTTCTCTCTCTCTCTCCTTCTCTCTCTCTCTCTCTCTGTCTCTCTCTCCCTCTCTCTCTCCCTCTCTCTCTCTGCTGACATTACCATGGACTTCGGAACCTCTTAAATAAGGTTGGTATTTCCCTAACGTTTTTCTTTCTGTTGTTTCTTTTTCTTGTTTTTCTGCTGCCATTTTGAGTTCATTCTAACACAGATCTCTTTCAGACGTTCTCTTTTGTTGTTGCTGGTTGGGTGATGTTCTCAGTGGATTTTTTACTCATCAGCCACTTGTCGAATTCTTAGTTTTGCTTTTGTTTAAAAATCCAAGACATCTTAAATCTAAGGGAAACACAAACAAGCGTCTTTGACAAGTCAGGGTCATCCTTTGACAAGTGCACCACTGATTTCTGCCTTCAAAGCCACACCAGGTTCAAGTGTGCAGAAAGTGACATCAAAGCTCCTGTTCCTGTTTATAAATAGCGGTGTAAATCTCCTAGGTGACTTGCACACCCACTAGGTGGCGCTGTAGTCAGTTTTGACTAGTGGTGGGCATAGATTAATCTCACTGTAATCTTGGAATTAATCTAGATTAGTCTAGATGAAAACGGCTCATTTGAATTCTTCCGAAGGTCTGAAGCCCCCCCCCCCAAAAATGATCCCAAGCCACCCTTTATGTAGTCATTACTCTACTATTTCTAAATTATATATCCAAACATTTCATACAAGATATCACTGAGCGCAGATACGCACTTTACAAATAGAAACAAGACTAT
>JBBPDE010000006.1:882661-896264 GCA_037974605.1 Nannopetersius ansorgii
CCAGTGAAGCTCCACGTGTCTCTGAGTGTTTATATGGATGTTGATGATGTAAAATAGTGAATCTGAACTAAATCACTATTTTTGCATGTATCCCTGCACCATGAATGGGTTTAGGTTTAGGACCAAAAGCTTCATAAACTCTGCTAGAACACCATCTCAGGCATCAGGTGGCACAACCAGAACCCTTTAATGGAAGAACTTTCTGTGAGGGAAATTTTAGAAGCAGACATCTGGTTCAAAGTGTTGGAAAAGTGTTTCAAAATGGGAAAAGTGAGGTGTGAATACCACTGAGCCAGAGTTTTGGTGGAGGGAAAGGTCAGTCTACTCCAACTTTCTGGAACTCTGTCAAAAAACAGAGCCATCTGAAGAGTCTCCATGTCTGGAGAGATCATCAGCTCACCCTGAAGGAGAAAAAATACTGAGTCATAAATCACATAAAAGTACTTTTAAATCCTATCCAAGGTCTGTATCATATTTATTTTCATAAACGACCATGAGCAAGCAATCTTAGTGTACATTAAAGGGCACTTCAGCAACCTGATCTTTACCTGCTGCCTCTGGAGTGGACGTTTGGTTACCACAGACTTTAACATGTTTACCATAACTCAGAAAACACACCCAACCCAAACTCACTTATAATACAAGTCAATGGACAGATGTTTTAAAGGGACACTCTAAACTCATTTATAATAGAAGTAAATAGACAGATGTTTTAAAGGTACGCTCTAAACTCACTCATAGAAGTCAATGGACAGATGTTTTTAAAAGGATACCCCAAACTCATAATAGAAGTCAATGGACAGATGTTTTAAAGGGACACATATAATAGAAGTCACCGGACAGATGTTTTAAAGGGACACTCTAAACTCACTCATAGAAGTCAATGGACAGATGGATAGTTGCATGGATAGTTGCAATGGATAGTTGCATGTAAGTGAGTTTCCAGCTGTAGATTAATGTTGTACCTTCAGTCCCTGGTCCAGCTCTGTGAGGGAAGTGTGTATTTCAGTGATGAGCAGGTTCATGCGCTCACACTCCTGCATGCACACCAGGATGTAGGGGCTGCGTTTGTCTGTCTTGGCCAGGAGCTCCGCCAAGCTGTACTCCTCTGGTAGCTTCTCCAGGAGGTCATTCAGCACCCCTTTCACCTGCGGGACAGGGGGAAATGACAATTTTGTTACAGCACCGCAACATCATAATAATATAATTATTATAACATAGTAATAACACAACAATAACGATTGTGATGTCACCCTGATTTAAAAATATGGTTCTATGGGTATAATGCCAATACCATTCATAATCTGAGAATCAGAGAGACTAACAGCATATTTCATTAAAAAAATGCATAATTAAGGCTGTTTAACGTGATTTTGCACAGAGCAGCGAATAACATTATTTGTCTGAAATGTCTAACAAAATATTGTGTAGAGTGAAATTATGTATCATATTACATTTTGTTCTTTTATATACAAGAAAAGAACAAAATATAGTATGTTATGATACAAAACGTTACTTGTTCTTTCAGGCAGTAAAACCAAGACTGTGGGGGGTTGGTTAGGGGGCTTATTTGCATGTTGATGTCATTACTGCAGAGGTCGGTGCAGCTAAAGCCCAAAATCACCTTCTCCTCCACACTCTGCACTGATTCGTCTTCCACTGAAGAGTCTCTGGGCTGCAGCTCCAGCAGTGTCCTGAAGAGGGAGCTGGACGAGGTGGTCATGAACTCGATCTCTGCGTTGGGATGCAGGCCGTAGAGACTCGGGTTCTCCGCAGGCAGCCTGTCATCCACGTAGCTGTGATAACCGACGAGGTCCTGGTCAGGAGGAGCAGGGAACCCAGGGCACAGGAACAACTCTCCATCAAACTGAATAACAATAATAATAATAATAATACATTTTATTTATAGGCGCCTTTCTAGCACCCAAGGACACCAAACACGTTTCAGCACAGGACCGAACTGTGACGCTATAACAGGCACAGTTATAAAAACTGCCTGTTTTACTCATAAGGTCATAGAAAAATACATTGGTCTCATAGAGAAAAAAACAAAATAGATGTAACAATGTAGGCTAATAATAATAATGTAAAGACACACACTGTATATTTATACGCTGTCTTTGTTACTGTGCCTTTACCAATATATGCAAATAAATAAGGATATATAGACTGAAAGGGAGGGTTTAAGTTGTTATAGTGTTAAAGGGACGGGGCTAAACATCTCTAGAATGAGTGGGAGGGTTTAAGATACTGAATGGGCGGGGCTAAATGTCTCAAGAATGAATAGGAGGGTTTAAGATGCTGTAGGCTGAATGGATGGAGCTAAACGTCTCTAGAATGAATGGGAGGGTTTTTAGACTCTATATGTTGGATGGGCGGGGCTAAACGTCTCTAGAATGAGTGGGAGAGTTTAATATACTGAATGGGCGGGGCTAAATGTCTCAAGAATGAATAGGAGGGTTTAAGATGCTGTAGGCTGAATGGATGGAGCTAAACGTCTCTAGAATGAATGGGAGGATTTTTGGACTCTATATGTTGGATGGGCGGGGCTAAACATTTCTAGAATGAATGGGAGGGGTGAAGATGCTGTAGGCTGAATGGGAGGGGCTAAACTGTTGGCTAAAAGGGAGGGGTAAAACTGCTATGAGTTGAATGAGCTAGTATATGGAAATGTGTTTAGGTTCGTGACATTCCAACAGAGTGAACAGTGCATTTTGGCAATGTTTACAAACACAATAAAAAAGTGCTTTTTCTATCCTTTAACTTATAATCAGCCTGTGCGCCTCTTAGACCAGTTCCTGATTCTGAGCACATCTCTAATCTGGAGAAAAAGAGCATTTCAGCTGGATCTGTTGGAGCTTTGTTCTCCAGCAGATGAAAGTGTGGACCAATCGATAGCGCGGTTGAAGCCAGGCTGCATGTGATTGATGGCTGTTTGACCCCCAGGCGTAATGAGTCTCAGCCAAAGGACCATTGGTGGATGATCACCATCCAGGAGCGGTTGGAGAAATGACCCCACAGCGGGGTTAACGACCAGGATGAGTGAAATATATTCTCGTTTCGGGCCACGCATTCCCACAAACACCTAATGATACTGTTCAGTCGGTAGATCAGTAATAAAACATCTACTGTGAAAATTTCAATACATGTAATTAAGCCTAAACACCTTTTATGCCTTTGAATTAAACTAACTGGAACTTTAGAACTGACATAAACTACAGGCCAGAAGTTTGGGTCCACCTCCAGATTAAAAAAAATAAACAATATGCTCCCCTTTCAAAATGTATTGCAAGAAAGCATTAGAGGTACTAAAATGTAACTGACTGGTACTGAAGAGTAAGATAAACATGTACACTGTAAGTGCAGTTTAACAGATTAATGAAAATAACCACGCTTTGGCTCTTCACAGCAGCACAGATTCTCCACATCCCTTTAGCAACTTGCAGTTCTGAAGGAGTTTGGGATCGTGATCCTGCTGAAGAAGGAAATTTAGTCCAGAGATCCGTAAACCAGGAGGAACTGTGTGATGTTGAAGAACTGAGTGATACTTTTCTTTCTTCAGGATCAACACAAAGTGAATGTCGGTCACTAAAGATTAGGGCATTAACAGAAAAGTTGACTTGTCGACTTCACAGGAGTCGACGCCCCCCGAGAGAAGTTGACTAGTCGTGTGTTTTTTCTCTCTCTCTGCCCTCGCTTGTGTATGCAGTGCAATCTCAGAATCTGATTGGCTTATGCTGACACGCAGTTTAACCAATGATTAGAGTCCCTTAATAAAAGGGGCGGTACCGTTGGCGTGAGGGGAATCTAAACACAAGACCACAACAAGACGAGAGACATGCAGCAGAGAAGACAGACGCACATCACATGTGTGGAGATCCTTCACTCTAGAACACAAACAGCACGGAGGCCTGCAGAACCTGCAAGTCGGTGTCAAAGTACAGTAACAGAACCGGCGTTCTGCATCTGAAATGGCTCCGTTAGCTAACATGCCTAATGCTAGCACTTCAGGGGGTCATCCAGCCGCGGCTTAAACTGTTCCCACTCTCAGTTCTACACTTAAATTTACCGAAAAATTCAAGGTATCCTTTGTTTTGTTTTGTTTAACAGTCATGTTGTAATGTAACAGAGAACTTTGATAAAAGTTGCTCTGTGTTGGACGCCTGTGTTCTTCCGCTGTGTCTGTGAGATATCATCAAACAGTCGTCAACTCGACTTCAACTTTGTTGAAAGATAAGTCGATCTGAATAAATCTGGAGTCAATAATGCCCTACTAAGGACAGACCTGATTTGTCTCTTCAGAACCAACAGTCTAAATAATGTGGCTAAATAATGTTTCACCACAGAATATAAAATACTGAAATCAGTCAGTTACGTTTGTTTAAAGTATTTCTAATGAGTCTTGTAATGAAAGGTTAAAAAAACAGCATATTGTATATTTCCTAAAAAATCTGAGTGTGGGCCCAAACTTCTGGTTTGTAGTGTATGTAAATGAGCTCTGTTCTGATTGGCTGCCTCAAACACTCTTTATAACTTCTGTGTGAGGGGGTGGGGCTGGACAGCTGTAGGCTGAATACGTGGATACATGTGAATGTGATGGTTTTTGTGACTATTTGTACTTAAATAAAATATTTCATTCATTAATAAACTGGTAACTGAATAAGAAAGTCTCCACAGCAGCCCCATATATAATCTGATGATGTTAAATGTTTTAAATGGTCAAATGATTCACATTAAAAACACTTCTGAAAACACTTATGTTTTTCAGTGAGGTTAGAGCTTAGACTGGACTGCTGTGATGCAATAAATCACCACTAGGTGTCACTACGTGACCAGTTGATTAATTTTGAACTTTTTTTTTTTTGCTGTTTCTGATTGTTTCAAATCAAAATAGATGTTTATTGTGCTTTTAAGTTTAGAGTGAATAAGACTTTAATGTAATCTGAGTGTTATCTGAAAGCTTTAATCCCATGAAAGACTTCACCAGTTTGGGGTTGAAGAGCTCCTGTAGGTACGTCCTGCAGAGTCTCCTGTCCCACTCATCAGTGATGTGTCCTCCATACATAATCTCCCCGACTAGGTAACGCAGGTCCTCCCACGGTACCTTAAACAACAAAATGCCATATTAGCACACACTTAAATCATCTAAAGGACATTTACATTTTTTTTGTTTTATTTTTAATGCAGATTATTTCTTTCCTTAAACTCCACTTACAACATTTACATGGTGTTTATGAGTCGTAATATAATTCTATATGACCAGTTTTCAACACCACTTTATAAACGGCTGATCCTTTAAGACTGATATTTGAAAATGAGCTCTATTTTGATTGGCTTCCCTGTATTTTGAAGGGGGGGGAGTTGGATTTCAGAATAAGTGGAAATATCAAAATGTCCTGTTTTTTGTGGGAACACAAAACAGCTTATTTTGGCAGCTTACACATATAGACTTAGGGACAGGGGAGTGAATGGTACATCTCTGTGGGTGGGTAGGGTTGTCCTCCCTCTCCCCATCTATCAGTATAACTGTCCTCTCTCTCTCTCTGGGTGGGCAGGGTGGTCCTCCCTCTCCCCCATCACTCAATATAACTGTCCCCCCCTCTCTCTCTCTGTAGGTAGGGTGGTCCTCCCTCTCGCCGTCATTCAGAGTAACTGTCCTCTCTCTTTCTCTGGGTGAGTAGTGTGGTCTTCCCTCTCCCCATCACTCAGTATAACTGTCCTCTCTCTCTCTCTCTCTCTCTGGGTGAGTAGGGTGGTCCTCCCTCTGCCCATCTCTCAGTATAACTGTCCTCTCTCTCTCTGGGTGGGTAGGGTGGTCCTCCCTCTCCTCATCACTCAGTATAACTATCCACTTTCTCTCTGGGTGGGTAGGGTGGTCCTCCCTCTCCCTCATTTAAGAAGATGCGGAGGAGCTTCAGAGAAAGATCATGCTCGCTTTGACCCACCCAGTGTTGGCGGGATTGTGTGATTTGTGGAGTCCAATTAGTGGGAGGAACTGGAGATGGAAAAGCAGTTATGGTCCCCCATGCTTTCTATTTGTTAAACTTATTAAAATGTGCATATATCTCCCTGTAGGGAATATGTGCCTATTCTCTCTCCTGTCACTGCCGATCACTCCGGCGGAGTGTGGTTGCGACGTGTGTGTGTGGGGGGATGTGTGTGTGAGCGCACGTTCCGCAGCAGATGACAGAAGCTGGAAGTTCACAGTCATTTGTACCTGTATTGTTTTGCAAATTGCTTCCTTCATCAGCCCTAATTGCAGTGATCACTTACGGAGCGACGCGAGGTGCCGCGCGCAGTGTGTGTAATTACATCCAGCACGACGCTTCATTGGCCGCCTAATGAATCCCCCCGTGTTCGTGCGCACAGGTTACTGTTTGGTTAACATAATGAAGGACATTCGTTTTTTTCCGCGCATAATTGGCTGTGACCAGAGTGATGCGAAGAAAGGAAGAATAAAAAGGTCTCGTGGACGCGATGCGAGACCGTCCTCGTTCCTCAGGTGTGGATAAATTACGGCTTTGATGAGGGACGACGGCGGCGGCAGAGAGCGGCTCCTCGTCTTCCGGCAGCTGCTCCAAACGGATAAAACCCTTCAGGTTTTTATGAAGGAATGATCTGATGCTCACGAACAATGCTGAGCTACAGAGCCGATGTGAAACTGAAGGGACAGTTCAGCTAAACACCAGTTGGTCAGTTGAGAGGCGTCTTTACCTTTGGAACTGAACCTGTGACGCTCATGTAGCAATAATTTGCATGATGCTGACTGCATACCTGAATCACTAACACATAAAACCCAGATCTGATTAAATCTATTCTTGATCAAATGTATAATTCAATCCATCAAGTTCTGCTCTCTGTGACTGAGTGATGTTATGCGTCAATTTGAGTCTAACCAATCAAGTGCCAGTTTTGGTCCATATGACAAAACCAAATGCCATTATTTGCAGCCCTACCCATTCAGCATACAACATCTCAACCCCACCCATTTAACCTACAGCAGTTTAGCCCCACCCATTCAGTCTACAGCAGTTTAGCCCCGCCCGTTCAGTCTACTGTAGTTTAGCCCCACCCATTCAGTCTACAGCAGTTTAGCCCTGCCCATTCAGTCTACAGCAGTTTAGCCCCACCCATTCAGTCTACAGCAGTTTAGCCCCGCCCATTCAGTCTACAGCAGTTTAGCTCCACCCATTCAGTCTACAGCAGTTTAGCTCCACCCATTCAGTCTACAGCAGTTTAGCCTCGCCCGTTCAGTCTACAGCGGTTTGGCCCTCCCATTCAGTCTACAGCGGTATAGCCCCACCCACTAAGCCAATAGTAGTTTGGTCCCACCCGTTCAACCTATAGTAGTACAGCCCAACCCACTGAGGTTTCAGTGGAGCGGTTACGTCAGTCGAAAATTAATCAAAGCTCTGACCTTAGAACTAGCCTCCAGGTAGTTGTACAGCACACTGGAGGAGATGGTGAGGTCTCCGGTGCTGAAAGGGTAGTAGCGGTTCCAACCCTGAGGCCCAAACTTCCGCCTCTCGCTTACGCAGGCGTGGAAATAGCAGAGCGTGAAGAGTAGCGCTTTGAACTCCTGTTCCTGAGAGCACATCTCCAGAGTGTCCTGAAGAAAGAGGGAGACACAGTAAGAAAGAGAGAGAGAGACAGAGAGAGACAGAGACAGAGAGAAATAGAGAGACACAGTGAAAGACAGTGAGTGTGGGTGGGGGGACATATATATGCATATGAATATATGTATATTGAATATACAGTAAACCCCCAGTTTTTCGCGGATTGGGACTTGCGGATCCAGTCACACGCGTTGTTTTTTTTGAGAACGAAACTGATCGTTTTACGTGGAAATATTCAAAACAACACGGAACCTGCAAATATTCTCCCCTTTTTTTCCTGCCAATTTTTTTTTTTTAGTTCTTCTGGCTCCCCGTGCATGGCCGTAGGGCTCTCTCTTACACACTCTCTCTCTCTCTGTCTCTCTCTTACGCTCTCTCTTACTTCCTCTCTCGCTCTCTTTCTGTATCTCTCTTTTGCGTGCTGTCTCTCTCGTTTGTGACGTTTCCAGAGCGTGCGTCTCTCTCTCTCTCTCTCGTTTGTGACTTTTTCGGAGCGCGCGTCTCTCTCTCTCTCTCTGTATCTCTCTCTGTATCTCTCTCTCTCTCTCTGTATCTCTCTCTCCTGCGCTCTCTCTCTGTCTGTCTCTCTCTCGTACGTGACTTTTTCCAGAGCGCGTGTCCTCTCTCTCTCTGTCTCTGTATCTCTCTCTCTCTTGCTCTCTTGTTTTGGGATGCATGGATCGTCTCTCTCTCTCTCTCTCTCTCTCTCTCTCTCTGTCTCTCTTTTCCGTATTTAAACCTCAGATTTATCTTTACATTTTCGTGAAGGGCAATGTATTAAACTGTTTAAAATGAAATTAAAGTGTTCTGGAGCACATCTGGGGGCATATTTAGGGTTTACACTATTAAAATAGGCATTTTAAGGCATTTTTGGACCAAAACACAACAATGCGGTTTTTCATTATACGCGGGTGCTCGTGTAACGTAACCCCCGCGAATAACGAGGGCTTACTGTATATCTGTTACTATAGTAGGGTTCTGAAGTTTGCCCCTTTAGTTTTAGCGCTGGGATACATGGCTAACGTAGCTAACGACTTACAGATGCTTATAATTAACCAGTTAGCATGGTGCTAAATGAATAAATTCAGTAATCTCTATTAGCTTATGCGGTTTCTGAAACTGTATGACTTACCTATAAACATTCACAAAAGTACACATGGATACATAAATACTAATGCTAATGGCTTTCACTAACTATTAGCAACATTAACCCAGTTAACTCTTCCTCTGAGACCTTTGAGCAGTCTGACCTGGCTGAAGCTGCTGAGGGCGGCGTGTAGGCCGGCACTCATGCCTGTGGGCGCCTCGCTGGTGAGTTTGAGAGCGTTCTCCAGGATGGCCCTGGGGATGATGTGCAGGTCGGGGCTCGGGGCGGGCTCACCAGTCAGAAACACTCTGTACTGTGGGTTTGCCTCCCGGCCTGAGAGCTCCAGCAGCTCGCCAAGACGACCCAGCCAGTGTTCCACTAAATGTACATTCTGAGACAAAGGTAAACTTTCAGTGAGTTTTTCTAAATTGTTCTTATATTCCATTTTTTACCTTTATGACATCTTTTGGGATTATGTAAGAAGTAATTAGTTAATAAATGATAAACCTGATATATGTAAATGAGCCCTGTTTTGACTGATGCCAGATTTACACTGCTATAGGCTGAATGGGCGTGTCTAAAGTGCTGAAGACTGAATGGGCGGGCCTAAAGTGCTGAAGGCTGAATTGGTGTGGCTTAACAAGTGCTACAGGTGGAATGGGTGGGGCTAAATTGCTGTAGGCTGTATGGGTGGGGCTAAAGAGCTGTAGACGGAATTGGTGGAGCTAAAGTGCTGTAGACTGAATTGGTGGGGCTAAAGTGCTGTAGACTGAATGGGTGGGGCTAAAGTGCTGTGGACTGAATTGGTGGGGCTAAAGTGCTGTAGGCTGAATGGGAGGGGCTAAACTGCTAAATGCTGAATGACAGGGTTAAAATCCTGTAGGCTGTTCGAAGGACAGTGATACGCACTTACATTTATTGTAACATTACACCAGAAGTATTCGGCTTTATAAAAGAGAGCTAAACAGCTGTAGAATGAAAAATACAGGAATGTTGTCATGATTATGACATTACAGCTATATCTTGGTCTCTGGACAGAGAGAAACTGCTGTATGCTGAATGGGCGGCAAGTGGCAGAGGCTACATTGTAGGGCCAACTTTGTGGTTATAACTTCACAGCTATGTCTTTGTTTAAGGTGATTAAACCTCTCTGAACAAAACTTTATCAGTCTGCAGCAGACGGAAGTGCATTACCTGCAGAATGACCCAGTGGCCGTTCACAGCGGCCGTTTCCAGAGCCTTCTCTGCCCCGCTCTCCTGGCCTTGCCCCAGAGACACGCTGTGGAGGTTCCCATGGTCTGTGGAGAAGCCCAGCTTCTGCCCTGCACAGCACATTCATACACATCACATGGCTGAAGATACACGGTGTGAAAAAATGCAGGCGCAGGACGTGTCCTACAGCACATACCCAGCATTTCCACATCTTTCAGAGGGTTGACTCCAGGAGACAGGATGAAGAAGATTGGGGTTGAAGGACTGGTCTCCTCAAAGGACTTCTCAAACTCTACCTTTCCGGCGTCCACGTACCTGGAGCCCAGACTCTCCTCCACAAAGTTTCTAAAACAAAACAACCAAGTGGCCTCATTAAGACAAGACAAACATGAGTATGACATGAGTCCAAATGCACCACTCTGAGACCAACTAAATCATGTCCGAGTCGAACTTCACTACCGTTTAAAAGTTTTAGAACACTCCAAATGGTGAGGTTTCCCAGAAGTGGGAAATCATTCTGGAGCTCCATGCAGTTCCTCTGGTTTGGGCCTAGTTGATCGGGTTCATCCTACAGCAAGATAATGTCCCAAAACACAAGGCCAAGCTAGAACTACCTTAGAAAAAAGAACAAGATGGTGATCTGGAGAAAATGTGGCCAAGTCTCCAGACTTAAATCCAGCTGCTTTAGGATGAAGTGTACAGAAGAGTGAAAGCAGAGCAGCCTATAAGAGCCGCACACTTATGGAAACTTTTGCAGCAGAGCTGGGAAGAACTTTCAGCAGAATAAACAATAAGACATTGACCTGCTTGAATTTTAATGTCAAATTCTGTAGCCAAGTCCAACTGAATCATGTCTGCGCCCAACTGAACCGTGCTGGAGTACAACTGAACTCTATCTGAGTCGGGCTGAATTGAGACAGAGCCAGACTAAACTATGCCAAACAACTGAACTGTGTCTGTGTTCAAGTGACCCATGTCCAACCGTGTCCACCTATTTAAGCGGGCCTGTTAACGGTAAAGATTGATCACACCAAACAAGCAAACTGGATCTTTGGGGTCAAATGTGCTAGTGTGAGTACACTCTTAGAGTCAGTGCATACAGGGTCTCACCTGAGAGCGTAGCTCATCCTATCTGGGCGCATGGCTCTGAGGATAATCAGTTTCTGCAGGGGGCTCTTCTTCTTCCAGTCCAGAGGGAGGAGCTCTCTTTCCGGACACTCAGACTCCACCAGCTTCCTCCAGCGTTTAGCGGAGCCCTCCACGTCCCGGTCCAGCCCACGGAACGCCTCCAGCACTGACAGGGCCTGAGGTGGAGGTTGAGGAAGAGGTTGTGTGTGGATTATTAGTGTTTGAATGTTTTGGTGTTCGATGAGGACTGCTGGGTTGGTGTGTCAGGGTTTACCCGGATAGACCCCCAGGCCTGCGCAGAGAGGAAGCTCACAGGACTCCCACTGCTGAACTCTGCAGGAGAACGCAACAGCAGATCCAGCTCCTCTGCTTCTATGGATCCGTCCATCAGGAGAATCTGAAGACACCAAAGGAGCACCATCAGACAGAAGAACCAGCCATATTAATTCATCTGACCTGCCACTGTCACTACTGCTTCACTATACATCAAATTTCAACTGAAACAGTGGAAACTATGTCACCCTCTACGCTTCCTGTAGTGTATTACAGTCTGTCAGAATGACAGTGTGGATCTTTATAGAGCATAAACAATACAAGATATATTTCCTGAAGTTCCTCCAAATGTTCTCCCAGATCACCTTAATTTCATTTTGAACTTCAGTTTAATATATTACCTTTAAAGAAAATGTAAATATAAACCCGAGGTTTAAATACGGAAAAGTACGGAAGAGAGTAAGAGAGAGTGAGAAAGAGAGAGACAGAGAGAGAGAGCGAGCAAAAGAGAGAAAGGGAGAGAGCGAGAGACAGAGAGAGTGACAGAGAAAGAGAGAGAGATACAGAGACAGAGAGAGAGAGAGGATCGCTCCGGAAAAGTCACGAATGAGAGAGAGACAGAGAGAGCACGCGTGAGAGCATGAGCAACAGAGAGAGAAACAGAGAGAGCAAGACAGGTTTAAAACGGGCGCGATCCAGAAAAGTCCGGACGAGAGAGACAGAAACAGATAGACAGAGAGAAAGAGAGTAAATCCGCATTAAAATATCAAGGTGAAAGTCATCATAGCTTGTAGTAAAGACCCAGCTTGTAGTACATATTTTTTTATCGCGCGATAAGAGTCTCACATTAACGCAGCACGTTAACGCTGATAACGGCCCACCACTAATATATATATATATATATATTTACATTTACGCCATTTATAACTTTTCCAGAGCTAAATAAAATATCTTTCATTTCCTGTAATAAAATCTGCTCGCAGCACTAAACTGTGTGGACTGACAGCAGCAGGTGAGGCAGGTGCCATCCTCAGGGGGATTTGCATTGTGCCAGTGCGGCCCACCCTCCTGTCAGACTGACCAGCTGAGAGGGAGCTGAAATAGGTAATCAATATGAATGGAGCAGCTCCTCTGACAGGGCCTAATGGAAGTTAATGTAGGGGCAGAAAACAGCAGTGATTGATGTGGATGACGGGGCATCAGGGGTGTGAGTGGGAGGGGGCTGTGGGTGTTTCAGGGTGTTGGGGCCCCTCCCCCTCACCTGGAAGGTGGTGTGTGTCAGGAAGGTGAGGCGGTCCCTCTGAAACAGCCCTCGGCTGGTGGACAGGAAGACTGAATATGTGACGGCTTCGGTGAGGAAGTGGACGCGCATGGACACATCTTCATCCTGTGGCACCTCCTTGATCGCCTTGTAGAACACAGCAATGAAAGACTGCAGGGATGCAGAGAGAAAAAAAGGTATACACACAGCTCAGGTATCAATAGTTATTTTTTTAATTATGAATGTATTTGGTCTTGTTTTAGTACCTTTAGAACCTTTTGGTCTAAGAATTCTTGATTTTATAAGACATGCAAGAAAGGTTCGAATTTTCATTTTGGTACCACTAAACTAGGCCAGACTACCAATGCTACTGGTCAAACAGGGCACATTTAAACATACTGCTGTATAACTGTCCTCTCTCTCTCTCTGGGTGGTTAGGGTGGTCCTCCCTCTCCCCCATCACTCAGTATAAGTGTCCTCTCTCTCTCTCTGGGTGGGTAGGGTGGTCCTCTTTCTCCCCCATCACTCAGTATAACTGTGCTCTCTCTCTCTCTGGGTGGGTGGGTAGGGTGGTCCTCTCTTTCCTCCATAACTCAGTATAACTGTCCTCTCTCTCTCTCTGGGTGTTGATCAAGTCTGTTTACTGATTTAATTCTGTTTTTTTTTTGTAGCCTTAACATCAATCCACAGTTTACGCTTATCACAGATCTCTTGATTTGCAAGACTACATGTGTTGGGGTGTGAGGGGTGTGAGCTGGAGGTGCTGGTGTGGGGTGTTGTACTGGTGCAGTGTGTGTACCCTGAGAGAGTACTGGTACATCGGGCTGATGTTGTGCAGCTCTTTAATGATGAAGTAGAGCAGAGCTGCTCTCTGGGCCACAGGGCGATAGAGATCACGCGCCGCATTGATCTTCACCTCGGTCTCCCTCGCCTCCACCACCTGTGAGGGACATACACACAAACACACACACACACACACACACACACACACACACACACACACACACACACACACACACACACACA
>JBBPDE010000006.1:897881-908202 GCA_037974605.1 Nannopetersius ansorgii
TTAGTTAAATAGTTGACATGGATTTAAGCTGTTTTTCAGGTAAGAAACAGTTGTGGACTTCTTAAGCACTGATGTACCTCTGGATAAGAGCGTCAGCTAAATGGCGTAAATGTAAATGTAAATGTAAAGTGACTCTAATGTAAGTATATAGTGACGCTACAGTAACTCTAATGTGACTCTAAAGTGACGCTACAGTGACTCTGTGACTCTGAAGTGACTCTAATGTGAGTATAGAGTGACCCTACTTTGACTTACAGTGACTCTAATGTCAGACATGGTGTTCTGTATATGCAATGGTTGGAGCGAAGGTTCAGAATCTGCACATTCCTCATGTGGTTCCTTCACCTGCTTTCATCTAGAGACTGGTCGTATGGAACTACAGAGTGGAATTTAAGTCTTTTGCATGTGGCTCAGAGGTTTTTCCAGTAAAGACATGCTGGTGGTCGGGGGGCGTCCCAGCTCCCTCCAGTTTGTGGGGTGTGGTGGTGGGCTCGTGCGCACTATAACATCACTCCCTGAGGAGCTGCTCTGTATTCACCTCGCACAAAGAGCTCAAGCAAACAAACGCACATCTATCAGCCGCCCTGAAAGCGGGATCAATACAGCCGGGCCCGGGTGTGATTCAGCTCACGCAGCCCCAATTCATCTGCAGCTTAAACAGTGAGCTATCATACCACACTCACTCACAGCGGACCATCAACTGGCCCTCCAACACCCTCAACACACACTCTAGGCCAAATTGGCTCTGACGGGTGGTGTGCCGAAATGATTTAAGGGGAAAAAATGTGTTAAAAAAATGCATGGTACACTGCTGTCATAACTAGGACAAATCGTTCCTTTAACGCCTATTAGGAAGATTCTATTCTAGGCAAATTCTGCTCACCCTCCCAATTTCACACAGATTATGATCAAAATACACATTTTTTTAAATCACCCCCATAATTCAGAGTGGGTTTGTTGTGAAATGGTTCATTGCAGAGACTCTTTACAGTGGAGGTGAATGAAACCAGACATCTCCAACACAAATCCAGCCGGTTTACTCTCTATCGCCCCCCCAGTGAAGCTCCACGTGTCTCCACATATATGGACGCTAATGATGGTGAATTAAATCACTTTTCTTTGGGGACTATTTCGTCTGGTTCCATTCATCTCCACTGTGAACAGTTATGTCTCGAGGAAGTGCAGGGAATTGGGGGAATTTAGGGAATAGTAATCTGCTGGTGTGGTACTTGCCTTCCTCTGTTTGTGGTGTTTCCGGTCAGTAGAGGCTCCAGAACTGGATCCACTCTCTCCTCCACGTTCTCAATCAACACAGTTTCACCACAGGCCAGGGCCTCCTCAATCGCTGACATATACCTGTATTATACAAAATACACAGGACATATATACAGTATATATACATAAATATGCGTGTGTGTGTGTGTGTGTGTGTGTGTGTGTAGAGGGCAACATCATAATTTAAAGGTCAATATTAATTCGCAGACTACATTAATGGTTACAAATGAGCTAGATTACATCAGGAGTCTCCAAAATGACAATTTTATGAAATTTTTATTGCAAATGACAAACTTTTCATTTCTTCACGTATAAATCCAAACCTGTTTTTACCAAAATCGCTCTGGCGATCATATTCGAAGACCAAATAAAATGAAGAAAAAGCTTTCAGAAAGATTACACATGTCTAGGTTCATCTGAAACATTACATATTATTCATTACATAAATTCAAAGCATGTGAACAGGAAAACAACACTAACAGTTAATCTTATTCAGAAGTAAAAAACATTGAGGGCCACATGAATCCGCAAATCACTCGTTCTCTCGTTTAATGAATTTTTATTATTATTTTATTTTTAGACTCAAATACAAATGACAAAATGGAAAAATAGGCTGCTGGATAGAATTAGATTTTTATATTTAATTTGTCAGGTTTACTGTTAACTTTCCTTTTTTTTAGCTACTTTTGCCATTTTAGAAATGGGCTGGAAATGGTCACACAAGGGTCACGCGACGAGAGTGCGTCCACATACTCCTCCCATCTTCAGGTGAAATTTAAAATAGCTGTTTTGTACGCATGCATTTTATACTGTGGTCAACAGTGCTGGCGGGCCACATACTATTGACTTCATGATGGAGGCTGTGGGCTGGTGAGATTTGAACATTCATGAATTACATGAAGATGTAACTCATTCGTCATCTTGTTGATATCTAACGCTAGTCTGGTGATTCACATTTAATTATAATTTTATTAAGTGGACTTTTATTAGTCAGCAGTAATAGAATATAAAAAAAATAGAGTATAAAATATAAAATAATTCTGGCTAATTGGGGAACTCAAATTGTGAACAAACTCTAAATGTACTTATTAATAGGAATATTGTTCAGATTTAATTCAGATTCACTATTTTACATCATCAACTTCCATATAAACACATCAGAGGCACATGGAGCTTCACTGGGGGGACAGATATATATATATATATATATATAAAACCCCCACACGCTCACCCTCTCTGTCCGTGCTGCAGCACTCGGAGTCCGGGTCCATACGAGTTCCGGAGCCACTTGCTGGCCTGTTGCTGGGGGTCCACCAGCAGGGGGCAGCGTTGGCTGCGGGTCAGGATGGCAGCGTTCTCCACAGACAGCCGATCCGCTGGCAGGCCCTGGTTGTGCCAGGACGCCACACTGGCCCGGTCCGCCAGCAGCAGGACGGGGTCCAGGCCTTCTGTCAGCAGGACGGGGGGCTGGGGGTGTGAGGAAACACACAGTGATGCTATTCACATCAACGCTCCACTGATCTCAGCTCCCGGACCACCAGACCAGACAGAACCACGGAACCCGGTGTCAGAGCCTGAGCAACAGTGGCTTAACAACATTCCTGATGATCTGATGACATCATCGATGAAGTTACTGATGACTTAACTGATGAAGTTATTGATGATTTGATGACATAATTAATGAAGTTATTGATGACATAATTAATGAAGTTATTGATGACATAATTGATGAAGTTATTGATGATTGGATGACATCATCGATGAAGTTATTGATGATTGGATGATATCATTGATGAAGTTATTGATGATTGGATGATATCATTGATGAAGTTACTGATGATTTGATGACATCATTGATGAAGTCATTGATGATTGGATGATATCATTGATGAAGTTATTGATGATTGGATGACATTATCGACATTTTAATGCAGTTCACAAAGCTGCTGATGATTTGTAGAAGATATTGATGATTTGATTATGATGTGGGATTCTGTCGTTTAGAAGAACATTTATTAAAATGTAAAATTCAGACCAGATCAGGAACGTACATGGAGCTGTTTGAGAAAAGGCGTCCAGGTGAGCTCCAGAAGCTGCTGCCGGTACGGCTGTGAGAAATATCCGGCATACGATACAAACGCTGCGGCCAGAAGAACATCTCCACACAGCGTCTTCTGCTGAGCCTCCAGCTCCACAGTGGACACAGACCAGCGCATGTTCTCACTCTGCACACACAGACACACAGACACAGACACACACACACACACAGATGCACAACACAGACAGTCCCGTCAACATACTTTCCAATAAACAACTCTAAACTCCATTATAATAGAGGCCAATGGACAGATGTTTTAAAGGGAGACACAAATTTGGTAAATGAGATGATTTCAGTCATCTGACAGCTCCAGTTTTACTGTAAACATCTACACTGTCGGGATGTTAAAGCCGAGTCTGGATGACTTACCGGTGTCAGCCATAGGATGAGGGTGAGGTAGATGGATGCAGGAGGGGCTGTGCTTATTACGTCCCCTCCCCACTGATCACGCAACCTGGAAGAATGCGAGCGAATAAAGCATACAGCCACAATTCACCCAAAGCGCCTCTGAAAGTTCAGCTGTGTCTTCGCTGGGCGTCAATGCGGGCCTCATTCAGGACCTCAGTAACAGTGGCGGGACGCTCTGGCGGCGATAAATCTCACCTGACGTCGGCTTCGCTGGGTCGAGCGTCCAGAACGCGCGGCATAATAAATTCCTAGACAGTTAAAAATCGCTATAATTTTAGCCTAATGTATTATGGATTGCTTGGAATATCACTCAGTCCTGGGTGAAGTGTTTTTAATTTCCAACAGCTGTTGAGGCTTCGTGGCGAGTTAATGATTAAATATAGACGGGCTGATTTATTAGTCCAAATGCTATCGCTTCCAGGTCAATGGCATAAAGACGAATCATTTGTCTTGATGTGTTTAAAAGCCACGCTGTCCCGTTCTGGCCTTCATTCATTTCCCCAGATAGGAAAGTCGAACGTTTTGAATAAAAGCGCTAAAAGAAATATTACATTCATTTTATTTCGCATTAAGGCGGCCTAAAGATTTTGGATAATCCGGCGGATAGATGTGTGAGGGAAGGAGGGAGAAGCTCTTACCTTTTAACCCTTATGAGAAACCAACAGGCACATTAAGTGGTTCATTGGATATTTGTTTACATTAATTACATTAGTGTTGATTTAGAGACCTTTGATTATTATTTAAACTCAGGAATGGGAAGCTTGGCAGGCGACAGGAAAAAGGCTGATGGGCTGTAACATGATTTTCCTCTCTCTCTCCTTCCTCACCTCCATCTGGCCGGCGTCCGCCGACTGTTTGGCCTGTCAGGCGGTGCGCCCCTTCCTCCCTAACTCAGCCAAACCTATAGGCCATAACCATACCACCCCCCCAGCCACATGTTGGTGTAGGCTTGCCCGTCCAGACCAGTCATGCAGGCCTTTCCTGCCCCCCAAAACCTGCCCGTACCTGCAGGCCTCCCACCAGCCGATTGGCCAGATCCATGGTCCTCCTGGTGCGGGTCACTTCATCCTGGCAGCGCAGCTTCTCAGCCGCCGCTTGCTCAAACTGAGCCGTGAGGTTCTGTAGGTGCCCGTCCAGATCCTGAGGCAGAGCGGGCAGCCATGAGTGTGTGTGTGTGTGTGTCTGTTGTGTATGTGTCTATGTGTGTGTGTGTGTGTGTGTCTGTATGTGTGTGTCTGTGTATGTCTGTGTCTGTGTACCATTCCTTACATTTTCCTTTTATTTATTTTTGCCTCATTCAAAATGTGGTCCAGGCTGAAACATTCCTTCAGTGTGAACGGGTGGAAATGTATGAGTAGATACGTGTGCTGGTTATTGTGACACCACAGCAATGATCTTTTTAAAGTAGGCTGTTTAACTGTTGGAACCTGCGGAGTAAATTATTTTGAAAATCTAACAATGCTCACAAATTACGGTAAAAACAGTGGGAAAAAATGTTTTCCTTGATATTGATCCTCTAATTGTGGTAACAGTGTGAGGAGATCCCATTTGAAGTGTGTGTAAATAACCACTCATCCTTAAAGAGCCCATACTGCACATTTTCTTTCTATTTTTTCCTTGAAGCTTACCAAAAAGGCTGATAATACATTTTTGCATGACCTTTCAAATTAAACCGGTTGTGTTTGTTAGTGCTTTAAGACATATAGGTGACCTAGTGGTTAGGGAGTTGGCCCTGTGATCAGAAGGTTGTGAGTTCGAACCCTTGAGCAAGGTACTGTCCCCACACACTGCTCCTGTGTGCTGTGGTGTGCTCACACGTGACTACAAGAGGGCACTTCACTCACATTCAGTTTCTTCCGAACACTGAGCAATTTAGCCGTGGCACTGTCCAGCTCAGCGTTGGCCTGAGAGAGAGCCTGGCGCTTCGGCGCCACCTCACAGTAAACCTGAAAAACACCAGACGAGAAAGAAAATGCACATTTTTAACAAGATTTCTTTAACAAGACTTATCATATCTGCATTGCTACACACGTACACGCACATATACATACACATCGAGATAAAATATCTATTGTTTTCATGTAACCAATTAAAATATCAATATACTGCGTGTTTTAATTGTGCATTAATAATGAAGTTTTTAATCAGTAAATAGGATGTAACACACCAAACCCACCAGAACAAACCAGTTCCAAACAGCAGAGTTCTAACCAAACCCAAGAAAAAAAAGCAAATCACTCCTATCCTCAGGTCCTTGCCCTTATCCCAGTTTGGTACAGAATTGACTTCAAAACATTACTGATTGTGTACAAGCCACTCAGTGGTTTGGGTCCTACGTACATCTCTGATATGCTTGAAATATATATTTCTGGTAGGTCTCTTAGATCTGCAGGGCTGGACAGTTAGTGGTAAGAAGATCTGAAACTAGACAGACTGGAGCTTTAAAAAGCTGCTAAAAACAGCACTGTTCTCCTCCACCTTCTTTTAAATATTTGCACTTTTATTGCACTTTAATGTTCTTTTATGTATTTATTTCTTTTATCCCTCTCATTGCTTGATTTTCCATTTCTGTAAAGCACATTGAATGACCTTCTGTGTATTCAGAGGTCCCAAATAAACTTGCTTATTTCATTTTTGACACTGTACAACTAAACAAGGGTATGTCCAGTGGAGAAAACACATGGTTTGAGGAGCATGTGATGCTAATACGGGCTTCCATTACTTGTTAGGGGCCTCATTCACTATTGATCAGAAATTAGATTTCCACGTAAATCACTTATATTTACTACAAATACACTCCGTATTCTTTGCTAAAAAAAGCTTATAGAACCATTTGAGGCTAGAAAATGTTTTATTCATCCTTACTGACCTTCAAAAAGCCCCCTATTATAATCATAATTCTGATGATAATGTGGATCTCCAAACAAGTGTTAGATATTTAAGGAGCTATTAAGTGCTGAAACAGTAACGAATGCATTTAAAGTTAAAGGACAGTCTAGAATTTGACTCTGTATCACCAACAACCATTTAATAGGAGTCAGACCTGCACTGTTACAGAATCTCCTAGCTTACAAAGGAAACTGCCTTTATTTCACACATTTTCATTTATAATTGCTCACTCAACAACTTTTCAGAGTTTAATAAGAATAGTTATTTAAATAGATATGTGAAAACCCATGGTGTGCAAAAACTAGTGAGGAGGGCTATGTAAATCTGAACTCTCACTCGTGTGTCCTCACCTCATAGTATTGCACTATATTGATGGTCCAGGCACAGAGGCCGGCGGCGGCGTAGGACTTGGTGCGAACGTGGTCGGGCTGAAATTCAGGGTTATTGAGATACTCCTGCTTCACCACGGTCAGGCACGGCTCAGGGATGTGCTCCTTATCGTAATGCACCAGCGCCTGCAGGAAGTCGTCCACCTGTGAGGAGAGGTCTGGTTACTATTACCATGCATTGGCTTTCCACTGTCATTACGGATCCATTTTATCTTCTGTGTGGACATTGGAGGCGGCATAAACCCAACAGGCTTCATCTAACATGCACTTCAGCTGTTCATAAAATACAGGGGACTGTATTTAAAGCACTGCTCATGCTGTCAAGGTCTGTGTGTCAAGGCCTGCCTGTGGATTAGACTGACATTAATCAAACCGAAGTGACGGAGGTGGGGGGGTCATAACAATAGCTTC
The DNA here is from genome assembly GCA_037974605.1 of Nannopetersius ansorgii. NCBI lineage: Eukaryota > Metazoa > Chordata > Actinopteri > Characiformes > Alestidae > Nannopetersius > Nannopetersius ansorgii. The sequence goes on from JBBPDE010000006.1 coordinate 905,352, forward strand.
ACCTTGCCCATGAAGACCCTGGCAGCCTTCCAGCCGCGCTCCTTAGGAATACGTCCACGAGGGGCCAAGAGGACCATCACAGCTGCCAGGACGTTCGTCACAGCCTCTGGAGGGTTAGGAAACGTCTTCAGCTCGGTCAGGTTTACCTGCAAAGTAGATACAACAGAGTGAGCAAAACAAACCTGTTCAACTTTGGCAGCTGCTCTAACAGCTTCATGGACCACTGGCGAAAATTCAGCCAAACGAGAAACTGTAACACGCCATTTAATATGACTTGACCCAGGAGTGGGCATGGCTGGACCTAGGGGAGTGCATACAGACAAACGTATTATTAAAAAATTGTTAAAGAGTGGAAAAGGACAGTAACGGTATTGGTATTGGTATCGGCAGATAGTATCAGTAACAGTATCTGTATCGGCACATACCTGAGGTTGCGGTATCAGTATGGGCAGATGCTCATGGTTGCAGTATCAGTTTTAGCAGATACTTGAGGTTGTGGTACTGGTATGAGCAGATACTTGAGGTTGTGGTACTGGTATGAGCAGATACTTGAGGCTGTGGTACTGGTATGAGCAGATACTCGAGGTTGTGGTACCGGTATGAGCAGATACTCGAGGTTGTGGTACTGGTATAGGTAGACACTCGAGGTTGTGGTACTGGTATTGTCAGATACTCAAGGTTGTGATACTAGTATAGGCAGATACTCAAGGCTGTGGTACCAGTATGAGCAGATCCTTGAGGCTGTGGTACTGGTATTGTCAGATACTCAAGGTTGTGATACTGGTATAGGCAGATACTCAAGGCTGTGGTACCAGTATGAGCAGATACTTGAGGCTGTGGTACTGGTGTAGGCAGATACTCGAGGTTGTGATATTGGAATGAGCAGATATTGGTATGAGCAGATACTCAAGGTTGGGGAATTGGCGGGTACTAAAGATTGCAGTATTAGTACCAGACATGAAAAGGTGGCATTGAACCATCTCTAGTTTAAACAACCTCATGTAGAATGCAATATAAACCAGAATTTGAACCACAATTGTGATCAAATCGAGCCACATACTAACTTAATTCCTAACCGATTCTGCTGGCTGCTGTAGCTTGGGTTACTCTCACATTCACACATCATGAAAAACAGTACCTTTAGTATCTTGTATCAGGCTACATCTGTAGGTCATGCTACAGTAGTTGGCAAAGAAAGCTAGCTTAGACATCTAGCACATTGAAAAAAAGAAGAAGTCTTGTGAGCCACATGTTCTTATGAGGTTGAATGGGACTTTTAACAATGTTCTGTTAGCAGCAGCTACAAAAGGAGACATTTGAGAACTGGAGAGGCCAATTCTGGAGAAATGCAGAGCGGTATTGCAGATCAGAGGCATTAAACTACTGCACTTGACAAAAGGTGGCAAAAAGATGCTCAGCTAGCTCAGACCCTGGGACCACGTCACAGTCATGCCCCGATACGGAGGGGCTTACACAGTGGATAAAGTTCATAGACAGAGATTACTGCCTCTAATCACTGAAGACCTTGTTGAGAGTATCCAAAGCCGCAGTTGCCGCCTCTAGAGCCGGTTCAGCTTTAGCCAGGTCTCTCTCACAGTCCCTCTGCCTCAGAGTCACCTCCGCCTGGATCGCTGCCACCTGCACAGAAACACAGCAAACACTCTGAGCCACAACTGTTCACAGTGGAGGTGAATGGAACCAGATTAAAAAAAGTTCTTCCATCAGCTGGTTCTGGTTCCGCCGCCTGACGCCTGAGACATTGTTCTATCAGTTTTGAGAAGATTTTGATCCTAAAACTAAACCCAATCATGGGATCACCACCACACTCAGTGTTACAAATATTGTTTAAAGAACATTGCTAATATTCAGCATTAGCTAGGAAACTGTCACCAAGTTGGGCCAGTTTGCTCTGGCAGCCTTAATCAACAGCTGATAAGAGCTTAACAGAAGTTATTTGGCGTTATAATATTGTGGCAAAAAGAGCGGGAAAGAAGTCGACAGGGTGCCAAGAATTTCTTTTAAGGTTTTTATTTCCAAAGCAGCTCCAACGGAGCATACAGTCACACAACCACTCTCTTTTTCTCCTACTCCTCAACAGAGGGGTTCACCTACTTACCCCTCCCCTTAACATGCAGTTCCCGCCAGGAAAGGCAACACCGGCAAGTCCAGACACTGCCCCCTCACCTAGTTCCCATGCTGCTGGCCGTGTCCTTCCCTGACCCCCTGTTTAACCTCTATCAGCCCCAAACCGAACCAGTCCAAGCTGCCAGCCACTACAGTATTTTTCTCCTGATCAGATGACAATCACTAATGGTGTGGAATAATCATTAAAACATTTTAATGTTTCTAATGGACTACAGGTTATTAAAGGCAGTATTAATAAAGGATACAAGGCCCTTTTAACATTCTGTTTTTTGGGTTTTGGGTCAGTTGTGTCCAAATAGTTAAATTACAAAAGTAATACATTTTTTCATATTGGCTGGTTATTCTTTAAAAAGGATTTGAGATACTTCACATTGCAGACATTGGAAAAACTGGGTTCTAAGGGTTAATTGTGAGGTTGTGGTTTGGGCTGCTGCTCTGGAGGCGCTCACCTTTCGCTCCTCCTGGTCGGCGTCCCCTCTCTTCTGCCCCACTCTCTCCGTCTGCTGGCCGATCTTGGCGATGAGACTCTCCGCTGCTTCATTTCTCACATTCAGCTCCACCTCCTGAGACTTCAGCTTATCTTTCAGCTCTCCCACCTACAACACACAGACACACACACACACACAGATACACACACACACACACACACAGATACACACACACACACACACACACACACACACACACACACACACACACACACACA
>JBBPDE010000006.1:944353-957662 GCA_037974605.1 Nannopetersius ansorgii
CTCTGATTGATAACGCTCTGATTGATAACGCTCTGATTGATAACGCTCTGATTGATAACGCTCTGATTGATAACGCTCTGATTGTGCTCCTTCCAGGAGTAGTGTGTTTATGGGTGGATTATTATTGTTTAATCATGACAGTTTGAAGTTATTTGTCATTTGTAAAGCCATAATCATTTGACTCATTGTCAGAATAATCTGACTGTCAGAATGGTAGCCCTGTGAATGGTAGCCCTCTGATTGATAACACTCTAAATCAGTGGTTCCCAACCTTGTCTGTGTTCAAGACAAGCCAGGCCCCCCAACTCGCATAGATGCACAAAAAGAATAAAGCGATTGATTACATTTACATTACATTTACATTTATTACAAACTTATTTTTAAAAAATAAACAGCGTTTATAAGTTTTTGTTCTTATACACACACATTGTGATTTTATGAATTTAATGTGTACAAATTTAATTTTGGTAATCTCTAGCGCCCCCCGAGGGGGGCCCGGACCCCAGGTTGGGAACCACTGCTCTAAATGATAACCTTGTGATTGTGCTCCTTCCAGTCTCCTGGACAGCAGCTCCAATGGCCTTGATGACACGGCTTCACAGTTTGCAGAAGTACGTTGCCCCAAGTGTCCTTATACTCACTCTGTGTTCATGTTTATTGATTATATGCATCATAAGTAACCTTTATTATAAATTTGATCCAACATACTGAAATGTTTAAAAAGCACACAGATCTGTTCACAATCTCCTTTTCTCTACTGAGTCTGATTCTTTTATTACAAACTTGTCCTCAGAGGCTGGAAATTCAGGACCAGAAAGTTCCAGCAGCCTGGTGTCTCTGATTAGAAGCTCACTTCTCCTTCGGGACCCCCCCGGCTCGGGGTTTAAGAATAGATAGACGATTCAGGGCTCACGGTTCGATGGTATATTTATCCGGTTAAGAAGGAAATATGAAGACACTATAAACTATGCAGATATATCAGATATTGTAATTAATTGTTCCCCTTGCATAGTGTTACAATGAGATCACGATATATCAATATATCGTTACCACTGCCACCTGGTGCTTCATGTTTTTGTTTAATTGAACAAAGAAATGGACTATCTGGGGGGTCGGAGGACCGCTCCTTTGTAACACCATGAAAAGCTCTTAAATAACAAATAAAATGACTTCCAGCACTGTTTACTCCTAAGATTATAGTGTAAGCGTGTGGCGTCCTAGAGCGTGATTCCCAGGACGGCTGTTTTAGAAGGTTCTTCAACAGTCCTAGAAATGCTTTGTTTGCTTATATTTCCCCTACCCTTATTTTAGTATGTGCGTTTGTTTTATGTTATTTTTAAATAAAAAATGTTCCATGTGTAGTTTGTTAGATTTTTTTTAGACATCCCCTTTTCGTTTATTGTATCATGTTTGTTTTTCTCTCTCAGCTTTGGCAGCTCTTGTTTGTGGAGCGGCCGTTCACCGTGGACTTGGACAGCCCGGACTCGGAGCCGCGGGTGCCCGGAGGCGGTGGTGGTTTGGGGCTAGGCGGGGGCCCGTTCGGCGGATCTGTCCCCGGTGGGCTTGGAGGAGGCCTTGGCGGTCCGTTAGGGGGAGCGGAGCAGTGGGGTCCCGGCCGCCCCCCACGCTTACACACCCAAAGGAGATACAGGTCCCGGGGAAGCAGCCGACCGGACCGGTCTCCAGCTGTGGAGGGGTGAGTCATTCGGCACGCAAATAAACTCAGATAACCCCGACCATCCCTCACTGTTGATGTCTGAGCTTTCATTCTTTTGTTTTTACTCTGGAGTTGCGTTGTTAACCAGCTAGCTACATCTTAGCAACCACTTGCACTGCCATAGGAACCACCTAGCAACACCCTATAAAATACCTGAGAAACCATGGCAACTTCCTAGCAACACCAGAGCGACCACATCAATAACTATAGCTACTGGCTAGCATTGAAATAACCCCCACACTCCCTCATTTTTGGTTTTACACTGCAGATGCACTGCTAAGGGCTAGCTGTGCTGTAGCAACACCCTGTGATTCTGTGGTAACCACCTAGGAACACCCTAGCAAACACCTGATACACCATAGCAACCATTACAGTTACCATAGTAACCTGCTAGTTACACATTTGCAACTACCTGCATTGCCATAGTAACTATAGCTAACGGTCAATGTAAGCTAATATCCCACCAGGTGTCTCTCCTTAATCATAACACACTTGCTTCAGACCATGTGAAGGTGATCTCTAATAATCTTTAATAATCATTTTCTGACACTCACCGTTATCTGTAAACATGCTAATTGGGTAATAGCCCGTTATAACTTTAATAGCCTGTTGGCTACGTCAGCCTCAGATTTTGGACCATGTCTTGTCTGTTGAACTACACTTAGAGTATTTAGGGTAAACTGGTGCTTTAATGCCCCCCAGTTTCATCTTCCAGTCTCATTTCTTTTCTATAATTTTCTCCTCTCAGTTTTGTGAACAGTATAAAGTTCAAAGCTTCCTCAGCTTCCCCAAAGGCCTCCAGTCATTTTGCCGGTGTGTTTCTAGACGCCTCCTACTGTTCTCGTTCTTGCTTTGCCTCTCACCTTCTCCCTTTCTTCTCATAGTTTCGCTTTCTCCTGGCCACTGAAATCTGAATCTCAGCCTTTGTTTGTTACGCAACATTCGGCTCAGCAGTTTTAAATTAAAGAGGAGTTCCCCAGAGCCTCAGACAGGGAGACCCAGCTGAGAGCAGTGTATTAGGGCCAGAATGTCACTCACACTCACTGCAGACTGGGATTATTATTATTATTATTGTTGTTTTCACTGGATTTTATTAATGTGAAAACACAATTGAATAAATGTATACCTTCAATTATAAATCTATTTACAAATAATGTAAATAAACTTTTTTTGATCATTTTGATCATTTACATCATGGCTAAAGTCACCTTTCCATCCTCTTTGTCACACTAGTCATGCAAGTCACATGCCATGAAGACGTATATATGTAAATGAGCTCTGTTCTGATTGGCTGCCCTGTATAGTGCCACACACTGAGCATTACGTTGTGGGTGAGTGGAGCTAAACTGCAGGATAAATAGACGTATGGATGCGAATAGACGTATGGATGCGAATGGAATGGTTTTGTGCCAAAAACAAATAAAACAATCGTTTTGCAGATACATTTGCATATTTGCACACGCTGGGACTGGCATGGAATTAGTATTGCTCTCTCTTTGTAACATCAGAATTAATATGTGAACGGTGGAAAGCCTGTGAGGAACATGGAAAGATCAGCTGTGAGTTTAATGTGCAGAACTAACAGATTAAGTGGAATGTGTGTTTATCAATCTTCTCTTTCTTTCTTTTTTTTTTTTTTTTTTTTTTTTAGAATAGTACAACAGTTTCTTGCTGGACTTTTTGCCAATTCGGGAGTTCCAGGTTCACCTCCGCTGTCATGGTAAATAATTGTGTGTGTGTTCGGGTGTGTCATAATTGTGGTTATCCTGTATTTTGTTTTGATATAAATATTAAAAGTGAACTGTATTTAAATGCTGATAGTAGTATAATTGAATATTAAGATTTATGGTTGAATGTGTATTACAGGTCTATAGACACAAAATTTAACTTTTACATGAGACTGATCGTGTGTGTGTGTGTGTGTGTGTGTATTGTCAGGACGGGCATGCTGCACTCGAACCCTGGTGACTACGCCTGGGGACAGGGGGGTTTGGATGCGGTCATTACACAGGTATGGAAAAGTGACGGCCTTTTCCTATACACTGACAAATGTCTGCAGTGCATTTATACATGTGTGTATGTGTACATAACCTCTCTATGGGTGGGTAGGGTGGTCCTCCCTCTCCCCATCACTCAGTATAACTGTCCTCCCTCTCTCTCTCTCTCTGGGTGGGTAGGGTGGTCCTCCCTCTCCCATCACTCAGTATAGCTGTCCTCTCTCTCTCTCTGGGTGGGTAGGGTGGTCCTCCCTCTCCCTCATCATTCAGTGTGATGTTAGCCAGTATGGGGCTCTCTTATCTGGTGTAGTAGAATTGTCAGTTATTGTTCTCCTTTAAGAATTAGTGGTTCTGTTTCAAGCATGATGATGGCATGTTGGTGGCAGTTTGAGAACATGGTGGAGCTTCACGTGACTCAGTGGACAAACATGTTCACTTTCACCCTCCCACCTTAGTGCCCTCATAGATAGGTCAAATGCTGATTTTACAAGAAACATGACTTGATTAAATCTCTTTCTCTGTCTCTCTCTCAGTTACTGGGTCAGTTTGAGAACACAGGTCCTCCTCCTGCAGAGAAAGAGAAGATCTCCTCCCTCCCCACAGTCATCGTCTCTCAGGAACAGGCCGGTCAGTGTCTTTTCCTCTTCTTTTCTCTCTCTTCCGTCACTCTTGCTGAGCTCCTCGCTTCAGTTTGTCCTCACAGAAGCATTCGTGATTCAGAATGACCTGGTGTTTGGGCAGTTCGGGTCCATACTGATAGTGAATTGGCTTTACTGTGCTACAATTTGAAAATAAATGTTCCTTTTTTGCTAGGGCTAATCCAGTCTTATTCGGTCCCAATTTCTGCATTTCAGAAGATTTGTTTTGGCCCACTGTTCCTACATTATTGCATCTTTAAAGCCAATGTAAATGAATCAAGTTAAATTTAATTATTCAAGATAAACTTGTAAACAGTACAAAAAGGAGAATGCAAATAATCTTTAGATTTAATCTCTTAATCCAGTCTCTGAGTCGTCTTCACCCCACCTATTCCTCACTGAAAGTTCTTACTATTCCCAGTTTAAGAGCTGCAAGTCGTGCAGGAAACAAAAATGTTCGTAATATGAACAGAAATTCAGCTATAATTCTATATGAAATAGAACTGTATAAATACAGAAAGTGTGTCTTGAAATGGTAAAATACTGCTGTACTTGGAGGCAGGAGGTTTTGAAGTAGCCAATCCAAGAACGTTATTCATTTCTCCTGGCTGCTGATTGGGAGCATCCCACGCTCGCTGTACTTGGAGGCAGGAGGTTTGAAAGTAATCTGAGAACATTATGTAGAGTGCAGGGCCGAGCCAGCTGCAGCCAGTTGTGGCTGCTCCATGTCTTGTTTTCGTATTTTAGTGTTTTAAACTTTTCCGCTCCAATTTTCAACAGGTATCTCTGTTTATTTAGTATTAGTAAGCCGTGGCCTGTCTAATGCTAACTGCAAATGCTAACCTTTTTAAAGCAATTTCCTCTGGGATTAATAAATTTTTCTGATTCTGATTATTTATTTCTCCTTACTGCCGTTGTTTGCAGTGGCTATGGCAGGTGCAGGCCAGAATTTCCTCGTGGATCGTCTGTGTTTCTCGTTTTGTCCTTTTTAAAGCCCTTTTATTGTAAAGGTGTATACAGGTTTACTTATACAGTTTCTTTAAGGGCAATGCATCTCTCTCTGTCATGTGTGTGTGTATATATATATACACAAACGTTTTCCTGTTACGACTGAAGCGACCCATACCCGACCTGAACCAGAGCTGCTTGGCGGCGGGATCAAAATCAAGCCGAGCTTGAGCTGAGCTGATGCCATCACTGCTCTCTGATTGGTCAAAATGATGTCAAGACAACAGACAGATCTGGAAAGATGCCTTTGGGGGTTTTCTTTGTTTGTCTTTTTACCCCAAAATAATAATAGTAATAATGGAGACACAAATTAAAAACTGGGAAGTTCCAGCTCGACTGTCTGACTGTGCTGAAGATTTCGACGACACTAACAAATGTATCTTTAACACTGAGAAAAGTGAAAATGTACCAATACATCAGTAAGTTATCTGGGTTCATGCCCAGAGCTTGCATGTTGCACAGAGCTTAAGAATCAACAATTGGTTTTATGTCACCATTGCACTGCCATACACTAAGATGGAATACACACAATGGAAAATAAAAGCCTGCTACAACTTCTGTCCCATCGCAGTAGTTCAGGTACAGCACACTTCCTGTAAAGCTGTGGGAAAGTGTCATTGTGTGGATGATGGAGCATTTTCAGAACAGCAGTGAGTGTGAGTGTGTCACAGAGATGTCCTCTGTCAGCTACGTGGTCTAAAACGAATGGTCCGCATCCAGGTTCTGGTCCTGGATTTTAGACTACTGGCCAGACGTTTCTGTTCTCTCAAAATTTTCTCAAAAGATTCTCAAAAGATTTGAAGTACTTAGAAACAGTCAGTTACATTTGTTTTGAAGTTTAACTGTATACAGATTCACCACATCCAGGATCAGCACCCTAAACTCTGTTCATCAGTGGAAAGGAGCCACACAGGACCGTCACTTACCATAAATTATGGCACTTTCCCACAGGCACAAGGAGCTGCCTCGTACCACGAACAAATATTTTCCTCATTATATTACACTGACTGGCCTATGAGGTGCATCATGCAACAATTACTGAGTCCAGGATGAGAAACTGGATTCACTCCTGGTTAAAGAGCATGTTACCTGCCTGGTCATACTATACACCAGTAAGGTGAGGTGACTCAGGAGGGGGTTTGTCTTCTGTTCTCCTGTTCACCTCCTCTCCCCCCTCTCTCCGTTTCTCCCTCTCTCAGACAGCAGTATGGAGTGTCCGGTATGTAAAGAGGACTACATGGTCGGAGAGCCGGTCAGGCAGCTGCCCTGTAACCACTTCTTCCACAGCGACTGCATCGTACCCTGGCTAGAACTGGTGAGACGAGGACAGAATGGGTGGGGGAGGGGGGGTGTGCTAAGGGGGTGTCTGTAGTGCCTTATAGTGAATAACACATATCGTAATTCCAGAATGAGGGGTAGTAAATTCCACTACAGGCCCGAAGTTACTCTGTTCTCTTATGTTTATGAAGTTTAACAGTACCCCCCTCCACCCCATCCCCTTTATCACAGCAGCACAGATTCACCACGTCCATTCAGCCCATTTCAGAAATAACTTGTGTCCAAACCCTCCCAGCACCTTTTCCCAGCAGAAACAGTTCTCATTTACTGGAGCTAGTTAGATTTAGTTAGAAACAGGAAATGTGAAGACCTGAGGGGCAGCAGTGAGTGTGGTCCTTACACTTGTTCTCTGTCTCTCTCTCTCTATCCCTCTCTCTGTCTCCCCTCACCCCTCCCTCTCTCTGCAGCATGACACGTGTCCTGTGTGCAGGAAGAGTTTGAGTGGAGAGGACAGCAGCAGTCAGCCTCCAACAGAGCCATCACTAAACACTGAACCGCGCACACAGGAGAGATGGTCCTTCTGAGAGAGAGAGAGAGAGACACACACGCACACACACTTCGTCTCAGCTCTTCTCTCCGTCTGCTCGGCCGACTCGCTCCCAAGGGTTCGCCACTCGTTAGACTTTCTGTCTTAACGTTACTCTCTGTCCCTCTTCTCCTTTCCATTATCTTCTTTCTTTTTCTCTCGCTCTCATTTTTTATTCTCTCTTACACTCCTTACTCTTTGATCTTACCGCTCGTGCAGTTTACTACGGCTTGTTTACTGTTCTGCCCCCTCCACCCCTCTCTTCCACCCTTTCTCCCTCTCTCCCCCTCCCTGTCTCTCTGTTCATTGTGGCCTGTGTCTTTATCCCTTGTTCTGTCTCCTTATTTACATTCATACTACTTTTACATTTTTTGCTGCATTTGATTTCACCTCTGCCTTCCCAGTGTACTGGTACCAGAGACCCCCCTCCTTCTCTCTCACACTCACACACCACACACACACACACACACACACACCGTGGCTGTAAGGAGTTGCAGAATGTACAGTGTTCCACTTTCCTCAAAGCCCACTTGTACAGGCTCCATAGATTCAGACGATGTTCAATGTGAAATCCGATCGCCTTGGGGTTACGATGTCCTCCTGCGTTTTCTAAAATATGCTTTACTCCGCGCTTCTAATTTTTATTTTTTTTGCTCACTCTTTCCATTTGAAAGGGATCCTCCCGGGTTTCTCCATCTGCTGCATCTTTTGTGAATGCCTGGTTACAACAGACACATTTCCCTGAACGCAGAAAACGAACCCTCTATAAACTCACCAATAGTCAATGGACAGATCATTTAAAGGGAAGTCAATGGGTTGAACATATGATGGGGTTTTTTTCCTCTTTCAAGTTCAGGGAAACGTGTGAAAATGTGTGTTAACCAAACGGCCGATAAAGAGGCAGAAGGTGGAGATCGGGGTGGAGCGTTTGTGGAGTATCCCTTTAACCACCTGTTTGTAGGATCACGCAGTTTCGTCAGGGTTAACTGTTCCACTCCCTGACCCTCTGCACACCCCTCTCTGGTGTATATATCACAAACACATATACATCCAGCGCTGTCTCTTTATTTCCCTCCACTTTTCACTCTCATTCGTATCACTTTTTTCCTTCTTTTGTAAATAATTTTAGTTGAACGACACATTCAAAGAAAAGCAAAGGCATACTGAAATGAAAAATGAATCCCTAAATATTAAAATATATATTATATATATGATGTGTATGATGATAATGATGATGATGTATTAATAATAAAATGGAATAAAATCAGATCCCTGTTGACTTGCTAAGCTGGGCTTGCATGCTGAATTGGTTATGCTTCAAACACGAGCCAAGGATGTTGATTTAATCACATTTATTAATAATTAAATGGTTTGCAGCTCAAATGAGGCACAGCAGAGTCATTCCTGTGATAAATGTGCATTTTTAATAAGTACTGGATGCATGTTGCGCACCCTATACCCAACAGTGTGATGGGAATCTCTTAGTGTAAACACTTCATTATTCTGCCTGTTCAAAAAAGCAACAGGAATATTTAATACAATTATTCAAATTAAAATCCAAGCTAGAGCACAAAAGCATCAAAAACAAATCAACAGCATCAGTGTATAAAGGCCACCAGGAATTTCTTTAATAATCTAGTTACGCCCTTAATGATGGTTCTGGGCAAAATAAATAATATGTCCATATTTCCCAGCTGTGCTTGATCAGTCCAGACGTCTTTACAATCCTACAGTTTAGAACTGGAGCTACAAGACAAACGTTGATAATACTAGAAGTCAACAATGTACTTCATTAAGGTGGATGAGACTAGGGGACAGTATGACTTGCTGTGAGCTGTAAAAATGAACCGAACTTCAGCATGTAGCTGAATATTGCTGTGCCTTTTTACACAACGGTCTGTTTTCACAAACTAGCTCTGCAGCAAGAGAGTCAGTTTCTGTGACATAATTACAGAAGAATCTGATCCCAGATCAGTCCTGCTGTGTGACCAGCAACCATGGAGTCATCCAATATGGCCGGCTGTAGAGCTAAAGTTCATTTTTACAGCTCACAGTGAGTCATACTGCGTCCTAAACCACGTTCACTAGTCTGATCACCTAAATGAAGAACTTCAGTTAATTTTTACAGCTCACAGTGTCATACTGTGTCCTAAACCATGTCCATTAGTCTGAACCACATTAATGAAGTTCAGTTCATTTTTACAGCTCACATTAAGTCATACTGCGTCCTAAACCACGTCCACTAGTCTGATCACCTTAATGAGTGCATCCAGAGAAGTTTTGGGGATGAAAAGATTTGGGTGACCGTTGACTTCTAGTGTTAGCCGTGTAGCTCCAGTTCAGATGTGTCTGGGCTGATGGAGCACATCTGGGGTCGGTGGAACCTTTAAAACAGTGAAGTACGTTTTCAAGTTTTGTATCTGACTTGCATCTCTTTCAGCAACACTTTCATTTTATAATGAAAGTCCAGCAGAAAAGATGGCATAAGTACCATCTGCTACAAAAGTGCTACAGAAACCTCATATCTGCAGTGACAGTCTTGTCATGGCAAGTAAGCTACTGTGGGTGGCAGGAGCCTAGTGGGTAAAACACCTGCCTGTGAACCCAATAATCAACCCCCCCACTTTCTACCATGCCGTCCGTGAGGAAGACACATAACCCTTAGTGTCTCCAGGGGGACTGTCCCTATAACTAATGCTTGTAAGTCATTCTGGATAAGGGTGTCTGCCAAATGCCACTTTATTTATTTCTTTTGTTCATAGCTGTGACATCACAACCGCAGTCATTTCAGAACAGGCTCTTTACGCAGTTCAGCTTCTTTGGACTGATAACTTAACGGTGCATTTAGAAACCCGAATATTTACATTCAGCAATAAAAAACTAGGAAAAATAAGGTTCCTTTTACCTCCACTCTGGGGATCCTGGTCTACAGGCTGAGGCCAATGACCCATCGGTCACTTCACCCTTCCAAAACACATCTAACGTGATGCAGCAGATTCAACGGAATCTATTTTTATAAATCATTGAAATACAATTCAATTAAGTACACACATTCTTCTCAGGATATTTGTAAGCCTTGATTGATAGATACTGTCTGTATTTCAGCTTCTCCAGTTATGTTTTGTGCACTTATAAATGATTCTCAATCGGGTCGAGATGAATCGTGATATTTTAAGACGGACGCACAAAATTGTTCATTAAAGAATCATAATCGAATCAAAGCACTTTGAGGTCAAACAGTACGTTTTCTGAACCACAACAACTGAATCTAATCATTTTGGGTTCAAACCATTCAATCCTTACTGTGACCCCACCTCTAAAAACATCTTGACTAGCGTTTAAATTATGCAAATCACAGACCAAAGCACGACTGTAGCATGTATGACTGATTCACACGGGATCTCATAAATACTACAGTCGTGTTGGTCCCAGTACTATATTCTCTGATGTCAAAACGCTTCAATTTGCCCCATTTTAGTTCACATGAATCTACCTTTCGTTTTGTGACTCGACTGACTGGAAATGTACATAAAATTAACCCCTTTTTTTATGTCATTTTGCACATTTTAGTGTTCGCAGCTGTATACCCGTTTGAGTTGAGCCCCAGAGAACATGAATAAATGCTCATTTAAGACTTTTAATGATGTTGGATCAGTATATCCTGGGCTAATTTCCTTAAAAAAATGCTTTACCTATGTAAAAATAATTCCATCCTAATACTGACTGGTCACCCTGGTTGGATGCACAGTGTGTTTAGTGCTGCCTGCTTGTTAATAACTTGGAGCATATTAATCTGACAGCACTGGAACCTGAAATTAAGAAGAAAGGAACCACCTTTTCATTTGCAGCGGGATCCTGAAATTATGAACAAGCCGAGTGTGTGTGTGTGTGTGTGTGTGTGTGTGTGTGTGTGTGTGTGTGTGTGTGTGTGTGTGTTCCCTCCTGTCCTGGCTGGAGTGCGACTGTAGATCAGGACCTGTTCCAGAGCAGTGTGAGGATGGAATGAGGAGGAGCACTGGAGGGCAAAAAGCCCACCGTCTGATCCCACACTTCAAAAGGGACCTCCTCATCAGACCTGCACAATTCAAGCAGACAGAACACATTAGACAGACAGAATTTCTCCAAGACTCTTCATAGGATGCAGAACATTTAAAGGAATGCTAGAGTGTCCCTTTAAAACATCTGTCCATTGACTTCTATTATAGTGAGTTTAGAGTGTCCCTTTAAAACATCTGTCCATTGACTTTTATTATGATTGAGTTTATAGTGTACACTAACCTGTTCAGAATGATCAGCACTGCTGAGCCGTCAGGTCGGATAAAGGCCGAGCTTTCCAAGGCAGAATGTTCCGTAACAGACACGCCCACTCGCTGAGAGCCCTCCCACAGGAACTTACTGTATTAAAACAAGATGAAGCCTCAGCACAGGGTAAAGGACTTCATTGTCACTGGCTGCACGATGTGAGGATAAAAGGTTATGCTGTGATTATCTACTGATACAGGGGTGGAATTTGAGCATAATAAACTAGCTACTAACAGGGGTTGACATAAATGGTACGTAATATGCATGCGTGGGATAAACAGTAAAATGCACTGCAGTTTTCAGTCTTTACGAAGCAAAAGCAAAGCTAATTTGAGTAACTTCACACTGAATCTTGAATAACCACCACTCAAGTAAAGAAAACCTTACAAAGAAATATAATAAATTATGATTTAAAATAATTAAAAGTGTGTACTTTTGGAGTTTTGTGTGACATTATGTCAAATTGGCTTTTTTCCTCTTGTTTTTGTTTTGTTCCAATACACACAAAGAGAATAAACCTGTGTATAGCAACACATGTGTTAATGCAATACTTTTCTGTGAGAAATACTTGGTTTTCTGGAAAAATTTCAGGGCAACTTTCAAGCCTCCCGTCTCTGAGTACTGGGGTCTTTCTTCATTCCAAGAGCTTTTCTTTGTGTTTCTCTCAACAAGACAGTACTAAAAATGTTAACAGATCTACAGGAAATTTAGGTTAATATTTATGTTACAAAATAAATAAATTGAGCTGTTTTTAACGATTTAGCACTAAAATACACAAACTATTATATATTGCCATGAAAAACGTTGTGAGTACCAAATAATAATCATTAGAGTAGTAGAGCAAAAACAATGTCAACCCCTGGTTATTAACCCCTGATTAATTATTTTAGCGACGGCCACAAAGCGACAAAAAGTGGGGAAGCACAAGCATGAAGGAAAAAAGGCGGAGCTAAACATCAGCAGACTCATGAACAGACTTCGAGACACTAAAGCTCAGGTCAGTTATAAAAAATTAAGCATGTGACTGTTTGTTATGGTTTAATTAAAAATAATCAGCCTGTGAACAATAAACGGATTTCAGCCGCCCTGAACCATAAACAGATCTTCTGAATAAGAAGATCGGGATTCGGGTTCACTGTGTGTTTCCAAACACTGGTATTATAGCAGGTTCGCAAATATAAATGCATGTAGTTTTAGAAGAACAGTCTGGAAACTGTTTGACCTGCCAGGTTGTTCAGGTCTACCACATTAGAGCCGGATTATTTGTTTATCTGTGGGTGAATTGAGCGAATTCAAGCGTCTGAATGCATGTAGGAGAGGTGGTCTGACCTGAAGTGGGCGAGACTGTAGAAGGTGGGTTGTTTGTAGAAAACGTCTCGGCTGTGGTCCACGATGATGGTGCTGTCTACAAAATTTTTTGCCCAGTTTGGCCCACCACCCAAATCCAGGGCCAAATTCCAGTCCGTCCATCCGGTCACATAGTTGTTCAGGTCCTACAATCGTGGCCCAAAGGAGGGAATTAATAAGAGAGAAGAGAGAAAAACATTACATTTATTAAACAGTTAAAGTGGAATTCCCAAATTTCTCAGTTCCCCTGTTATGAAGAATTTTTAAAGCCAAGAGGTTCAGAGCGGGTTTGGTGTGAAACGCTCCAACTGTTTACAGCGGAGGTGAATGGAACCAAATGTCTGGCTTTTGATCCTAAACCTAAAACCATTCCTGGTGGAGGGGTACATGCAGGGCGTCGTGAGGTAAAATAGTCCCCAAAGAAAAGAGATTTAGT
>JBBPDE010000006.1:1002819-1013371 GCA_037974605.1 Nannopetersius ansorgii
ATGATTCCAGATGATCAGGCGGTGATCAGTATACTGGTGGTGCTGAATGCTGAGTGGGTGGAACTCCTTTATCTAGGGAACTTGTATTCACACCCACACACGCACGCACGCACGCACACACAAACACGTGTATATCTATATATATATGTTTGTATAAAGTGCATATAATAACATATCTTCTAGAGGATTTGGTAGATTATGCTCAGATTTCACACTGTTCACACACATTTAGATCCAGAGAGAGTTTTTCACCAGATTACTTGACTCTTTATAAGACATTGTGACTCTAATCAGGGATTATGCTTTATATTCTGCATCTCTGATAAAGATGTGTGTTGTCACTTATCCATTGCTGACAGATGTCCTAGTATGAACATGGTGAGGTTGTAAATGGTGACTACATCCTCAGAAGTGCTCCCTTAAAAAGATGCATAATAACTTTGAGAATATAAATATACCAATGTATGTAAAGGGACTATATTCTATAGTGCCCCCCTTAGGCCCACATTTATGTGGTTTTACCTACTAAAAGCAGTCCTAATGTCTACATTTCACATCAAAGTTTCCAGCTTCTCTTCATCCATCAGTGCTGAACAGGCTGATTTGTTTTTTATTGCCTTTCCGTCTATTGTGTCCCATCTGTGAGGTAGTCCAGACCAAAACACCACTTATATGTCAATGCATTAGTTTTTGTGACATCACAGCAGTACAGCAGTACATTTGCTGTATTTTGCTCAAAGGGACACTTTAGCTGTGTCCGAATAGTGCACTTGTTCACTTGTTCACTCAATCAATACATAGTGTTTGCTATATAGAGGGCTAACTAGTGAACAAGGGGGGGTGAGGTTTAGTTAATTTCGGACACTCGGGACGTTACGTTTTTACTAACTGTTGCTTAAATAGTGAGCCGGATCTTGACAACTGATCTCTGTGGCGTCTCATCTCTCTAGTTCAGACACCGGGGACAGATAGATCCGTCCAGGGGACACTACCAGAGCTGGACTGGCCATCAGGTATACAGGGCATTTGCTTGGTGGGTCGATGTCTCTTTTAGGCCAGCCAGGTAATTTGGACATATAGGAGCTTGACCCCACCCGTTCATGCTGAAGTTATAAGGAGTGTTGAAGCTCTTTATTGCCTTTTAAATGAGGCACAAGATGCTGACAGCCAATCAGAGACTGTCTTACAGGTACAGTTACAATAAAGGACCTATTAAACTGATTTCTAAAATTAGAAACATAGTGGTAAAACCTAGCAGTGCGATTAGAGCACCAGACCTCAAGGAGTGTGTGCCACAGTTGGCTGTGAGCCATAGACGGATTCATAGATTAACGTGGCTCTCAGTGAGGCCTCAGAGAACTGTAGATTAATCCGGATTACTCTCCGGATTAATTTCTTTTATCTGACAATTCCCCCGTGTGTGTTCGAGAGGGGAAACTGCACGTGTAATCTTTGTAAATGTATGCCCAGAAATATGCGAGCGTGCTGTCTAGGGATCGACCTGTTTACGGGGGTTTTAACTCTATATCAAGCATTTCCTGTCACTCTGATTACGGCTTTTCAACGTCAAGCAGTTCCTTCTGGTTTCTGTATCATTACATAAAATATCATTGTTAACAGTCCAGAGAAAAGCAGAGAGTTTAGAGAGGGATGATTCGTCATCCCCAGTCTCTAGATCTTTCTCTTGGATTTTTACATATTGTTGTTTTTACACCATCGACCGGAATCAAATTCCTTGTATGTGTCGCTCACATACTCGGCCAATAAAGGTGATTCTGATTCTGATTCTGATTCTGAATCGGCAACTGCCTGCAGTGTGCAGTGCAGTGTGGATGTCTGCTGGCAGGCCGCAGGACTAAACACCTGAACAAACTGCAGCAGCGTCGCAGCAAGAAACGCCTTGTGCAAAACTGGGCACTGCGTCAATTGACGCACGTAGCCGTTATAGGTAGAGCCAGTTAGCCGCCGTTCTAATATTAAAATGATTGTTTTTTTTATCAAAAGCCTCAGGGAGCTGCAACATAAGGTTGAAAGAGCAGTGGGTTGTCGACCCCTGGTCTATACTGTATAGACTAGATTATGTCTATCTATTGCAGTTCTATGCTCTTCCTACTTTTTCAGCCAGATCACACTGTGTGTTAGTCTGTTTAATGCCCGCCTTATAGAAACAGCGCTCAACCAACAATAGCTTAGTTGTACTGTTTAGTAACTGACGCAATCGTGATTTAACTGTAAAAAAATAGTGATATGATGTTTTTGCCATATCGCCCACCCCTACCTGTCGGGTAATCTTGGTACGGTTCTGAAGATGCTTGGGATCATTGTCATGTTAAAAAATTTGCTTTTGTCCAAACACCCGTGAACCAGAAGGAACTGTGTGATGCTGAAGAACTGACTGATACTTCTCTTTGTTCATTCTCAACACAAAGTGAATCTCAGTCTCTAAAGACCAGCAGTTTGAGTTTTTTGGCTAAATAATGTGTTTCTACAGACCATGACATACTGAAAATCAGACAGTTATTTTTGTTACAAGTTACAAGTATTTCTAATGTTTTCTTGTAATAGAATTTTAAAAATCCACTTTTTTCTTTAAATCCAAAATTCAGGGCCTGTAGCGTATATACACTGCCCGTCAAAAGTTTCGCACACCCCAATTTTCTGGGTTTTGTATTGAAATTCGAGTTTTGTTTTGAAAAGCGTTCAGTGTATAATTGTTTAAAAAGATTGAAACACTTTCTAAAACTTTTGACCAGTAGGGTATACAGTAACCCCTCACTTTTACACGGATCAGCAGTCACGGTTTCAGTCTAACATGGATTTTTTCTGAGAACCTAACTGATAATGGTACGCGGTAATCGCCACAATATTGCGTAAACTGCAAATATCCTCTGCCTTTTTTTCACTTTTTTGTGGCAATAAAGATATGAACGTAAATATGAGCGTAAATTCAGCTACATTTCCATATAAAATATAACTGTATAAACATAGAAAGTGCGTCTTAAAATGGTAAAATACGTTGGACTTAGATACGTGAGGTTTGAAAGTAGCCAATTCGAGAATGTTATGTAGCGCAGGCGCGAGCCTGCTGCAGCATGACTGCTCCGTGTCTTGCCTTCTTATCTGAGTGTTTTAAACATTTTTCCCCAACAGTTATCTCAGTTTATTTAGTATTAGTAAGCTGTGCCCTGTCTAAACATGTGGGTAGAGAGAGTTATTTTTACCTTTCTTTTGTGTACGACTCGTAGTTTTGGCTCGCCACACACTGCTAATGCTAACACAGCTTGCGGTAGCGACCCGTTTTTTTATCAATAAAGTTTTCTGATTCTGATTATTTATTTACCCTTACATTTTCTGTAAGGGTAATGCATTAAACAGAGTTTAAAATGAAATTAAAGTGTTCTGGGAGCAGATATTGGGGGCATATTTAGGGTTTACACTATAAAAATAGGCATTTTTAGGCAGTTGTTTTACCAAAACACTACAATGCGGTTTTCACTAACATGACTCTGTTTTCTCGGGGGTTACTGTATATTGTATTAAATGCCCCTTAATGTCACGTCCTGTTTGTGTTTCCTTCGGAACAGCGACTCGGAGGAGTACGAAGATTCGGACAGCGAGAGCGAGGACCCCTTCACTTCTCACCAGGCACGTAGACAGACGTCCACGGGCTCACAGCGAGGGGCTTTGCCCCCCTTCTATAGTTACCAGGGGGCCGGCTGGACACCCCCCTTTTCTAGCGCGCCTCCGTTACCGTGAGTAACACACGCACAGACACACAGACAGACAGACAGAGTGACCCTGATCAAATAGTACACGTGTCTAAACACACACGCCAGCCTGCGCAGTTCAGCGCTCAGGACAAAACGAAACGTTCATATCCAGGAGTGAAGCTAAAAATGACCGCTAATGTCAACTAGTATCATTTTATGTCCTCCTGAAGTTTAGTTACTTTAGTGTTAGTTATAGCACTTTATTTCAAAACACCCCCTTAATAACCTTCCCTTGTACAGACACTCATTACAGTGGAGGTGAATGCAACCAGTCGTCTTCAACACTAATATAGAGGAGGTGAATGCAACCAGTCGTCTCCAACACTAATATAGAGGAGGTGAATGGAACCAGACGTCTCCAACACTAATACAGACGTGTTTATATGGATGTTAATGATGTAAAATAGTGAATCTAAATTAAATCTCTTTTCTTTGGGGACTGTTTTACCTCACAATGCCCTGCATGTATCCCTCCACCATGAATGGGTTTAATTTTAGGACCAAAATCTTCTGGTAGAACAATGTCTCAGGCATCAGGCGGCACCACCAGAACCAGAAGAACTCTGTGAGGAGATTTTAGAGGCAGACGTCTGGTTCCATTCACCTCCAAACCTGGTCTGTTCCTCTTAGTGTGTAACTTTAGCCTTTATATTAGACTCTTCTCTTTTTGATTAAAATAAAGGCTAAAGCCCCAGAAGGAGAGAGAGCTGAACCAAAACAGTCGAGTGAAATTAGACCCAAAGTCGTGAATTAGGGACCAGGATTAGGGCATCTGTGAGGCTGAAACACAGGATCAGGGAGGATCTCCGAGCTTAGCGGAGAGTTTCCATCCGTGCCAGGTGAGGGTGGTGGGATGGGTGAGACAGTACATGATATAACTGGTTAATATAACATTTGCCCAGCTCGCTGCTGCTCAGTGACGTCATCAAAAAAGCAGAAGATGTTTTAGAGGTGGAGCTAAAGCCAAGACTCGAGTTTTTTAAATACGAAGTGATGTGGTGAACCGTGTTAAAAATATTCATGTTCTGGTATCCCGGTATTATCAGGTTCTATACGTTCTCCAAGGTTTTTGTTATTTGAAAAGGATTTATTGTGTTTAATGTCCCATATCAGTAACTTAGTACTGCTCTACTTTATCAAGAGATATAATTTGGACGGAGCCTAAACTAAAGCCTCAATTAAAGGTGAATACCTCACATCATAACTGACATCATAACATATCCTAATAACAGGTAAATATCCTAAATGTAGCCAGAATGTCTTATTTCTCAGATATTGATGTCAGGTTTTCTTTTGTTCAGTAAAACATCTCTGTTGGAAGATAAAATAGTGCTTAAAACAAAATACCTATAGACTACAAATCAAGTAATAATAATAATAATAATAATAATAATAATAATAATAATAATAATAATAATAATAATAATAATAATAGCACTAGAAGCACTATGGTTGAGTATCTCATAAAGAACACATGAAGAGAGACAGTAAGACACACACTCACACACACACACACACACACACACACACACACACAGACAGACACACAGACAGGCGTATAGTTGAGTGCAGGTTAGTCATTAAGAAAGACACAAGTCAATAGGTCTGTCTGTCTGTGTGTCTGTCTATCAGTCTGTCCATCATTCCAAGACAGACCAAAATCCACCAGTCAGAGACGAAAGCTTTTAGGTAAAGTCCCGCCCCTCCGATACGTCCCTCCACCATCACAGCCATGCTGTCAAACCAGCGCTTTCAGATCTCTCTCTCTTTCATCTCTCTCTTTCACCTCTCTCTCTCTCTCTCTCTCCAATTCTCTTTCATCTCTCCCTCTTTCATCTCTTCTCTTTCCTCTCTTTCCTCTTTCTCACTCTTCTCTCTCTTTCCTCTCTTTCCTTTCTCTTTCTCTCTTTTTTGCTCTTTTTCTCATTGTCTATTCTCTTTCCTCTCTCTTTTTCCCTCATCTCTTTCTCTCTTTTTCTGTCTTTTTCTCTGCTTCTCTTTCTAATCCCTCTTCCTCTCTCTCTCCCTTCTCCCTCTCTTTCCTCTCTCTTCTTTCTCTCTTATTTTGCTTAACTGCATATGCTCACTTCCGTTGTTTTTTTTTTAATGGCTTATTTTTGTTACGTGGGGGGAGGGGGGCTAGCGGGTCTATCTGATAATGATATTTGCTAATTTCCACATTTAGGAACCTTTTGATTCACTCTCTTGCACTCCTTTTTCCTCTTTAGCTGTAACCCTGCTCCATGGGCGCCTGATTTTGTGAGGAAGTGGTGTTGCCGGTAGATAACCCCAGCCGTCTAGATAATTTTAGCTAAAAATTATGCCTAGCTTGCTAATTTCACTGAGTGGTCTAGCTAGTGTGCTAATTTATCTTTCAGTTTCTCGTTGAATTCGATTAGTTTCTCTCATTCACACAGTTAGCTATCTGAGTTGTTTATTTCTCTATTACTCAGCTGGCAAGCTCATTTAGCTTTCAATTAATTTGTTAAATAGCTTGCTATCTAGTTATCATACCTAGTGAATCATATTATGAATTAAGGGAACCTATGGAACGGTTCTAAGGTAACTGTTAGGATGATGAGGCCACTAAAGGGCATACCTAATTTTTCCAAGAAAATTCCCATGATAGATTCTAAGACCCTAGGAAACATAGGGCCCTGGAAATATAGGACACAGGTAAAATAGGCCCCTGGGAATGTAAAACCATGAGAATATGGGGAAAAGGGGCTCTAGGACCCTGGTTACACATGGCCCTGTGAACATAGGAGCTTGGCAAAGTGGGACTATAGGAACATAGAGCCCTGAGAATATAGGGCCCTGGGATCGCAGGTCCCTGTGAATGTAGGACTGTAGGAAAATGGGGCAGTGCGAGTAACATAGCGACTTGGGAATCGAGGAGCTCATGTACATATAGTGCAGCGAATGTTGGATCCTAGCTATACAGGGCCTTGGCAAGGTAGGACCATGGGAAAATTGTGCCTTGGGAAAGTACGGCCCTAAGGATGTAGGACCATAGATCTGTGGGAATGTAGGGCCCTAGGATCATAGGGCATTGGGAAAGTAGGACACTGGTAACGCAGGGCCTTGGACCATAGGAATATTAGGCCTTGGGAGTGTAGGATCCTAGGAACAAAGGGCCCTGGGAATTTAGGGCAGTGGGAATGCAGAACAGTAAGAACATACTGCCTTGATGCCTATAGGACCATGGAAACAAGGGGAATATAGGAGCCCAGGATTGTAGGGCCATAGGAACATATGGTCTTGGGAATGGAGGACCATATGTACATAGGGCCCAGGCAATGTAGGACCATGGGAACATAGTGCCTCTTGAACATAGGACCTTGGTAACACAGGGCCTTGGAAATATAGGACCACGGGAGTATTAGGCCTTGGAAACATAGAGACCCTGGGAACATAGAACCCTGGGAATATAGTACCAAGGTAACATAGGATCCAAGAAATGTAGGGCCCTAGTAATATGGGCCCTGGGAATGTAGGTTTCTAGGAACAAAGGGACCAGGGAATATAGGATCCTAGGAACAAAGGGACCAGACAATGTAGGATCCTAGGAACAAAGGGACCAGGGAATGTAGGATCCCAGGAACAAAGGGACCAGGGAATGTAGGATCCCAGGTACAAAGGGGCCAGGGAATGTAGGATTCTAGGAACAAAGGGACCAGGGAATATAGGATCCCAGGAACAAAGGGACCAGGGAATGTAAGATCCTAGTAACAAAGGGACCAGGGAATGTAGGATCCTGGGAACAAGGGGCCCAGGAAATATAGGGCAGTGGGAATAGAGGATCCTGCTAACATGGCGCCTTGGGAATGGAGAACCCAGGTAACATAGTGCCTTGGAAATGTAGGACCATGGGAACATAGGGTCTTGGGAATGGAGGACCATGGGAACATAAGGTCTTGTAATGGAAGACCATCGTAACATAGGGTCTTGAGAATGGAGGACCATGGGAACATGGGGTCTTGGTAATGGAAGACCATGGTAACATAGGGTCTTGAGAATGGAGGATCATGGGAACATGGGGTCTTGGTAATGGAAGACCATGATAAAATAATGCCTCTTGAATAGGGGATCATGGGAACATAGGGTCTTGGGAATATATAGATGTGGGATATAGAGATGACCCATCTGGCTGGTCAGGAATACCTTATGTCTTAAACAGTTGAAACCGGAATGTAGGACCCTAGGAAACAGATACGTGTTTTGTTGGGGTTTCAGGTGCTGCACTAGCTCCTCTGTTTGGGCGCCCATGTCCCGCTCTCCTCCTGAAACACCATGTATGGGTTGTTGTGATGAACAGAACAGGGCATTATGGATGTCTTCATTTCTCTAACTATCTTCCTCTCTCTTTCTCTTTATCCATCCTTGGTCCTGCCTCTTGTCCCTTGCTTTTCTCTGTTTTCCCCCTTATGTGGCACCATCCTTCTGTCTCTTCTATTCCCTTCTGCTTTCTCCCTTCATCCTTTTCCTCATCCATTTCCATCCCTCAATCCTCTTTTCCTAACCCTTTTCTTGGCTATTTCTCCTCCATCTTTTCTCCTCGCCAACCTTGGTGCACCTTCTTTCTCCTCCCTGCTTCTCCACATTTCCCTTCTTCTTTCTCCTCCCCTCTTCTCCTCTTTTCCCTTTGTTTTTCTCCTCCCTGCTTCTCCACCTTTCGATTCTTTCTCCTCCCTGCTTTTAATCCTTTCCCTTCTTTCTCCTCCCTGCTACTCCTCCATTCCCTTCTTCTTTCTTCTCCTTGCTTCTCCACCTTTCTCTTCTTCTTTCTCCTCCCTGCTTCTCCTCCATTCCCTTCTTCTTTCTTCTCCCTGCCTCTCCACCTTTCCCTTCTTCTTTCTCCTCCCTGCTTCTCCACCTTTCCCTTCTTCTTTCTCCTCCCTGCTTCTCCACATTTCTCTCCTTCTTTCTCCTCCCTGCTTCTCCACCTTTCTCTTCTTCTTTCTCCTCCCTGCTTCTCCTCCATTCCCTTCTTCTTTCTTCTCCCTGCTTCTTCACCTTCCCCTTCTTCTTTCTCCTCCCTGCTTCTCCATCTTCCCCTTCTTCTTTCTCCTCCCTGCTTCTCCTCTTTCCCTTATTTTTTCCTCCCTGCTTCTCCTCCTTTCCCTTCTTCTTTCTCCACCCTGCTTCTCCACATTTCCCTTCTTCTTTCTCCTCCGTGCTTCTCAACCTTTCCCTTCTTCTTTCTCCTCCCTGCTTCTCCTCCTTTCCCTTCTTCTTTCTCCTCCCTGCTTCTCCACGTTTCCCTTCTTCTTTCTCCTCCCTGCTTCTCCTCCTTTCCCTTCCTCTTTCTCCTCCCTGCTTCTCATCCTTTCCCTTCTTCTTTCTCCTCCCTGCTTCTCCTCTTTCCCTTCTTCTTTCTCCTCTCTCTGTGTCTCTACGCAGGACTCCAAACGCTTCCTCCAATGGCAACCCTGGTTATGAAAGCCTGCCTCTGAGTGACAGGCCGTCCCCACCCCCCTCTGTGAGTCCCCCTGTCTTTGTGAATTCATCCTGACTCGTGGCATTCATCATTTTTATCTGTGCCAGGGCTTTAACTGTTTCTAACTGTCTCCTACCAAATGGAGTACCAGCTTTAAGCCATACGTCGTAGGAAAAGCAGGGATGTCCACCCTGTAGGCCATGGTAGCATTAACAGCCAGCCATGAGTTTTAGAATATGCTTCTTCTTACTGTTGCACAAATCTCCCGATTTCAGAAAAGGTTTGTCTAATACTCTCAGGTTTGATTAATAATTGCAGGACATTCTGTCACCAGGTCTGATAGATTGAGTACAAAATAACTTGATTGTTTCTTCATTATACCGAGGCCCTAAAAAGTGGTCATACTGCCAGGTGTCATTAGGATTTTGACACATTCAGGACTTGTGATTAAGAATTCATATTTTTTAATTGGTCAGTGCCAAAGCTCTTGGACAAACAGTGCTGTCGTTTTAATGTCTTGTTTATTAACTCTAATACAGGTCTAAAGTTTCCATTTGTTAATGAGAGAGGGGCTTTTGTTTGTTGATGCAGTTATAAACTCAATTTGTTGATGGGGGGGTATAGTTCAGTTAATGGGGTTATGGTTTGTTAATGTGTCTGTAGTTTAATGGTATATTGTATATGGTATATTTTATATGCAAATATTATGTGATTATATACATTTTAATAGGCAGAACGCAACACACTTCACATCTCCTAAACTAACAGCTAACTGGCAAAAGAGATTCTGTGGTTTGACTTAAATAACACATTTTGGAAGATCTGATGTGCTTCAATATGGAGATATTGAGGAGATTTTTAGCTAAGCTAAAATAGCTAAGCTTTAGCTAGCTTTATTTTTAATTGTTAGACAAAAATTAAGGCCATGGTCATATTTGAAGCCTTCATTTGTCAGAATCAAATGAACACGCACACCTAACATACGGAGCATGATGTGGCTGCTCGGCCACAACCCACAGGCTGACCATTATTACATTATTTAATCAGGGTTTTTATGACTGACACCTATACGAACAGTTATGAGAGCCAACCCAACTAAACCGACCTGTACAAATATTACATCATCAATTTATCAAGCGTCCCGTCCTACCCCTATCTGAGAACGTGGCCTGAATCTGCTTTTTCCAGTTAATTCTACTCAAAAAACGGTTGCAGCGCTGCTGATACTATACAAGTCAGGGATCCTTTTATGGACGTGTTCATGTCGAGTTTAATTCTGAAATTAACATTGTATACAAATTTTATGTTCTCTCTGTCTCTCTCTCTCTTTCTCTCTCTCATA